>OX465490.1:20242800-20500800 GCA_950022335.1 Eurois occulta | reverse complement strand
TTATTCGGCACCCACCCTGTTTTATTTCGTAATTAGCTAGCCCGCGACGAGCCGCTTCTTTTGAGACCTCGCTCGCCCGCCTAGCTCAAATAAAACTTGTAATTTTTTAAAAAATAGTTTTTTCTCTTAGTTTCTGTATGTACCCAAATCCACCTTAGGAACATAGCTTTTAGCAAAAACGTGAATATTTTCGGTTCTAGACGTGCGATTTTGAAGCTGTTTTCAGCATTTTTAGACATAACTAGGCGTCCGCCGACGTCCTGACGATATTGCACTCACCGAACTACCCCTATAAAAAAGTTTCCTACAAACCCTTAGAAATTTTCGAAATTTTCAGATACGATCATCAAAATTTAGTGTTTTTTCCAAATTTTTATTCAAAATAACATTAGATTATAGTTGCAATAGTACTCACCCTTCATCCCTGTGTTCTGGTCCGCGTTCCGTGAGCCGGCGCCCGGGTTGGAGGTTGAAACCCTAAATTTTTTGGTTCAAAAACTGGTTTTTTGACCAAAACTCAAAAATTTTATTCGGCACACCCACCCTGTTTTATTTCGTAATTAGCTAGCCCGCGACGAGCCGCTTCTTTTGAGACCTCGCTCGCCCGCCTAGCTCAAATAAAACTTGTAATTTTTTAAAAAATAGTTTTTTCTCTTAGTTTCTGTATGTACCCAAATCCACCTTAGGAACATAGCTTTTAGCAAAAACGTGAATATTTTCGGTTCTAGACGTGCGATTTTGAAGCTGTTTTCAGCATTTTTAGACATAACTAGGCGTCCGCCGACGTCCTGACGATATTGCACTCACCGAACTACCCCTATAAAAAAGTTTCCTACAAACCCTTAGAAATTTTCGAAATTTTCAGATACGATCATCAAAATTTAGTGTTTTTTCCAAATTTTTATTCAAAATAACATTAGATTATAGTTGCAATAGTACTCACCCATATCAGCCCTGTTCTGGTCCGCGTTCCGTGAGCCGGCGCCCGGGTTGGAGGTTGAAACCCTAAATTTTTTGGTTCAAAAACTGGTTTTTTGACCAAAACTCAAAAATTTTATTCGGCACCCACCCTGTTTTATTTCGTAATTAGCTAGCCCGCGACGAGCCGCTTCTTTTGAGACCTCGCTCGCCCGCCTAGCTCAAATAAAACTTGTAATTTTTTAAAAAATAGTTTTTTCTCTTAGTTTCTGTATGTACCCAAATCCACCTTAGGAACATAGCTTTTAGCAAAAACGTGAATATTTTCGGTTCTAGACGTGCGATTTTGAAGCTGTTTTCAGCATTTTTAGACATAACTAGGCGTCCGCCGACGTCCTGACGATATTGCACTCACCGAACTACCCCTATAAAAAAGTTTCCTACAAACCCTTAGAAATTTTCGAAATTTTCAGATACGATCATCAAAATTTAGTGTTTTTTCCAAATTTTTATTCAAAATAACATTAGATTATAGTTGCAATAGTACTCACCCTTCATCCCTGTGTTCTGGTCCGCGTTCCGTGAGCCGGCGCCCGGGTTGGAGGTTGAAACCCTAAATTTTTTGTTCAAAAACTGGTTTTTTGACCAAAACTCAAAAATTTTATTCGGCACCCACCCTGTTTTATTTCGTAATTAGCTAGCCCGCGACGAGCCGCTTCTTTTGAGACCTCGCTCGCCCGCCTAGCTCAAATAAAACTTGTAATTTTTTAAAAAATAGTTTTTTCTCTTAGTTTCTGTATGTACCCAAATCCACCTTAGGAACATAGCTTTTAGCAAAAACGTGAATATTTTCGGTTCTAGACGTGCGATTTTGAAGCTGTTTTCAGCATTTTTAGACATAACTAGGCGTCCTCCGACGTCCTGACGATATTGCACTCACCGAACTACCCTATAAAAAAGTTTCCTAACAAAACCCTTAGAAATTTTCGAAATTTTCAGATACGATCATCAAAATTTAGTGTTTTTTCCAAATTTTTATTCAAAATAACATTAGATTATAGTTGCAATAGTACTCACCCTTCATCCCTGTGTTCTGGTCCGCGTTCCGTGAGCCGGCGCCCGGGTTGGAGGTTGAAACCCTAAATTTTTTGGTTCAAAAACTGGTTTTTTGACCAAAACTCAAAAATTTTATTCGGCACCCACCCTGTTTTATTTCGTAATTAGCTAGCCCGCGACGAGCCGCTTCTTTTGAGACCTCGCCTCGCCCGCCTAGCTCAAATAAAACTTGTAATTTTTAAAAAATAGTTTTTTCTCTTAGTTTCTGTATGTACCCAAATCCACCTTAGGAACATAGCTTTTAGCAAAAACGTGAATATTTTTCGGTTCTAGACGTGCGATTTTGAAGCTGTTTTCAGCATTTTTAGACATAACTAGGCGTCCGCCGACGTCCTGACGATATTGCACTCACCGAACTACCCCTATAAAAAAGTTTCCTACAAACCCTTAGAAATTTTCGAAATTTTCAGATACGATCATCAAAATTTAGTGTTTTTTCCAAATTTTTATTCAAAATAACATTAGATTATAGTTGCAATAGTACTCACCCCTTCATCCTGTGTTCTGGTCCGCGTTCCGTGAGCCGGCGCCCGGGTTGGAGGTTGAAACCCTAAATTTTTTGGTTCAAAAACTGGTTTTTTGACCAAAACTCAAAAATTTTATTCGGCACCCACCCTGTTTTATTTCGTAATTAGCTAGCCCGCGACGAGCCGCTTCTTTGAGACCTCGCTCGCCCCGCCTAGCTCAAATAAAACTTGTAATTTTTTAAAAAATAGTTTTTCTCTTAGTTTCTGTATGTACCCAAATCCACCTTAGGAACATAGCTTTTAGCAAAAACGTGAATATTTTCGGTTCTAGAACGTGCGATTTTGAAGCTGTTTCAGCATTTTTAGACATAACTAGGCGTCCGCCGACGTCCTGACGATATTGCACTCACCGAACTACCCCTATAAAAAAGTTTCCTACAAACCCTTAGAAATTTTCGAAATTTTCAGATACGATCATCAAAATTTAGTGTTTTTTCCAAATTTTTATTCAAAATAACATTAGATTATAGTTGCAATAGTACTCACCCTTCATCCCTGTGTTCTGGTCCGCGTTCCGTGAGCCGGCGCCCGGGTTGGAGGTTGAAACCCTAAATTTTTTGGTTCAAAAACTGGTTTTTTGACCAAAACTCAAAAATTTTATTCGGCACCCACCCTGTTTTATTTCGTAATTAGCTAGCCCGCGACGAGCCGCTTCTTTTGAGACCTCGCTCGCCCGCCTAGCTCAAATAAAACTTGTAATTTTTTAAAAAATAGTTTTTTCTCTTAGTTTCTGTATGTACCCAAATCCACCTTAGGAACATAGCTTTTAGCAAAAACGTGAATATTTTCGGTTCTAGACGTGCGATTTTGAAGCTGTTTTCAGCATTTTTAGACATAACTAGGCGTCCGCCGACGTCCTGACGATATTGCACTCACCGAACTACCCCTATAAAAAAGTTTCCTACAAACCCTTAGAAATTTTCGAAATTTTCAGATACGATCATCAAAATTTAGTGTTTTTTCCAAATTTTTATTCAAAATAACATTAGATTATAGTTGCAATAGTACTCACCCTTCATCCCTGTGTTCTGGTCCGCGTTCCGTGAGCCGGCGCCCGGGTTGGAGGTTGAAACCCTAAATTTTTTGGTTCAAAAACTGGTTTTTTGACCAAAACTCAAAAATTTTATTCGGCACCCACCCTGTTTTATTTCGTAATTAGCTAGCCCGCGACGAGCCGCTTCTTTTGAGACCTCGCTCGCCCGCCTAGCTCAAATAAAACTTGTAATTTTTTAAAAAATAGTTTTTTCTCTTAGTTTCTGTATGTACCCAAATCCACCTTAGGAACATAGCTTTTAGCAAAAACGTGAATATTTTCGGTTCTAGACGTGCGATTTTGAAGCTGTTTTCAGCATTTTTAGACATAACTAGGCGTCCGCCGACGTCCTGACGATATTGCACTCACCGAACTACCCCTATAAAAAAGTTTCCTACAAACCCTTAGAAATTTTCGAAATTTTCAGATACGATCATCAAAATTTAGTGTTTTTTCCAAATTTTTATTCAAAATAACATTAGATTATAGTTGCAATAGTACTCACCCTTCATCCCTGTGTTCTGGTCCGCGTTCCGTGAGCCGGCGCCCGGGTTGGAGGTTGAAACCCTAAATTTTTTGGTTCAAAAACTGGTTTTTTGACCAAAACTCAAAAATTTTATTCGGCACCCACCCTGTTTTATTTCGTAATTAGCTAGCCCGCGACGAGCCGCTTCTTTTGAGACCTCGCTCGCCCGCCTAGCTCAAATAAAACTTGTAATTTTTTAAAAAATAGTTTTTTTCTCTTAGTTTCTGTATGTACCCAAATCCACCTTAGGAACATAGCTTTTAGCAAAAACGTGAATATTTTCGGTTCTAGACGTGCGATTTTGAAGCTGTTTTCAGCATTTTTAGACATAACTAGGCGTCCGCCGACGTCCTGACGATATTGCACTCACCGAACTACCCCTATAAAAAAGTTTCCTACAAACCCTTAGAAATTTTCGAAATTTTCAGATACGATCATCAAAATTTAGTGTTTTTTTCCAAATTTTTATTCAAAATAACATTAGATTATAGTTGCAATAGTACTCACCCTTCATCCCTGTGTTCTGGTCCGCGTTCCGTGAGCCGGCGCCCGGGTTGGAGGTTGAAACCCTAAATTTTTTGGTTCAAAAACTGGTTTTTTGACCAAAACTCAAAAATTTTATTCGGCACCCACCCTGTTTTATTTCGTAATTAGCTAGCCCGCGACGAGCCGCTTCTTTTGAGACCTCGCTCGCCCGCCTAGCTCAAATAAAACTTGTAATTTTTTAAAAAATAGTTTTTTCTCTTAGTTTCTGTATGTACCCAAATCCACCTTAGGAACATAGCTTTTAGCAAAAACGTGAATATTTTCGGTTCTAGACGTGCGATTTTGAAGCTGTTTTCAGCATTTTTAGACATAACTAGGCGTCCGCCGACGTCCTGACGATATTGCACTCACCGAACTACCCCTATAAAAAAGTTTCCTACAAACCCTTAGAAATTTTCGAAATTTTCAGATACGATCATCAAAATTTAGTGTTTTTTCCAAATTTTTATTCAAAATAACATTAGATTATAGTTGCAATAGTACTCACCCTTCATCCCTGTGTTCTGGTCCGCGTTCCGTGAGCCGGCGCCCGGGTTGGAGGTTGAAACCCTAAATTTTTTGGTTCAAAAACTGGTTTTTTGACCAAAACTCAAAAATTTTATTCGGCACCCACCCTGTTTTATTTCGTAATTAGCTAGCCCGCGACGAGCCGCTTCTTTTGAGACCTCGCTCGCCCGCCTAGCTCAAATAAAACTTGTAATTTTTTAAAAAATAGTTTTTTCTCTTAGTTTCTGTATGTACCCAAATCCACCTTAGGAACATAGCTTTTAGCAAAAACGTGAATATTTTCGGTTCTAGACGTGCGATTTTGAAGCTGTTTTCAGCATTTTTAGACATAACTAGGCGTCCGCCGACGTCCTGACGATATTGCACTCACCGAACTACCCCTATAAAAAAGTTTCCTACAAACCCTTAGAAATTTTCGAAATTTTCAGATACGATCATCAAATTTAGTGTTTTTTCCAAATTTTTATTCAAAATAACATTAGATTATAGTTGCAATAGTACTCACCCTTCATCCCTGTGTTCTGGTCCGCGTTCCGTGAGCCGGCGCCCGGGTTGGAGGTTGAAACCCTAAATTTTTTGGTTCAAAAACTGGTTTTTTGACCAAAACTCAAAATTTTATTCGGCACCCACCCTGTTTTATTTCGTAATTAGCTAGCCCGCGACGAGCCGCTTCTTTTGAGACCTCGCTCGCCCGCCTAGCTCAAATAAAACTTGTAATTTTTTAAAAAATAGTTTTTTCTCTTAGTTTCTGTATGTACCCAAATCCACCTTAGGACATAGCTTTTAGCAAAAACGTGAATATTTTCGGTTCTAGACGTGCGATTTTGAAGCTGTTTTCAGCATTTTTAGACATAACTAGGCGTCCGCCGACGTCCTGACGATATTGCACTCACCGAACTACCCCTATAAAAAAGTTTCCTACAAACCCTTAGAAATTTTCGAAATTTTCAGATACGATCATCAAAATTTAGTGTTTTTTCCAAATTTTTATTCAAATAACATTAGATTATAGTTGCAATAGTACTCACCCTTCAGTCCCTGTGTTCTGGTCCGCGTTCCGTGAGCCGGCGCCCGGGTTGGAGGATGATACCCTAAATTTTTTGGTTCAAAAACTGGTTTTTTGACCAAAACTCAAAAATTTTATTCGGCACCCACCCTGTTTTATTTCGTAATTAGCTAGCCGCGACGAGCCGCTTCTTTTGAGACCCTCGCTCGCCCGCCTAGCTCAAATAAAACTTGTAATTTTTTAAAAAATAGTTTTTTCTCTTAGTTTCTGTATGTACCCAAATCCACCTTAGGAACATAGCTTTTAGCAAAAACGTGAATATTTTCGGTTCTAGACGTGCGATTTTGAAGCTGTTTTCAGCATTTTTAGACATAACTAGGCGTCCGCCGACGTCCTGACGATATTGCACTCACCGAACTACCCCTATAAAAAAGTTTCCTACAAACCCTTAGAAATTTTCGAAATTTTCAGATACGATCATCAAAATTTAGTGTTTTTTCCAAATTTTTATTCAAAATAACATTAGATTATAGTTGCAATAGTACTCACCCTTCATCCCTGTGTTCTGGTCCGCGTTCCGTGAGCCGGCGCCCGGGTTGGAGGTTGAAACCCTAAATTTTTTGGTTCAAAAACTGGTTTTTTGACCAAAACTCAAAAATTTTATTCGGCACCCACCCTGTTTTATTTCGTAATTAGCTAGCCCGCGACGAGCCGCTTCTTTTGAGACCTCGCTCGCCCGCCTAGCTCAAATAAAACTTGTAATTTTTTAAAAAATAGTTTTTTCTCTTAGTTTCTGTATGTACCCAAATCCACCTTAGGAACATAGCTTTTAGCAAAAACGTGAATATTTTCGGTTCTAGACGTGCGATTTTGAAGCTGTTTTCAGCATTTTTAGACATAACTAGGCGTCCGCCGACGTCCTGACGATATTGCACTCACCGAACTACCCCTATAAAAAAGTTTCCTACAAACCCTTAGAAATTTTCGAAATTTTCAGATACGATCATCAAAATTTAGTGTTTTTTCCAAATTTTTATTCAAAATAACATTAGATTATAGTTGCAATAGTACTCACCCTTCATCCCTGTGTTCTGGTCCGCGTTCCGTGAGCCGGCGCCCGGGTTGGAGGTTGAAACCCTAAATTTTTTGGTTCAAAAACTGGTTTTTTGACCAAAACTCAAAAATTTTATTCGGCACCCACCCTGTTTTATTTCGTAATTAGCTAGCCCGCGACGAGCCGCTTCTTTTGAGACCTCGCTCGCCCGCCTAGCTCAAATAAAACTTGTAATTTTTTAAAAAATAGTTTTTTCTCTTAGTTTCTGTATGTACCCAAATCCACCTTAGGAACATAGCTTTTAGCAAAAACGTGAATATTTTCGGTTCTAGACGTGCGATTTTGAAGCTGTTTTCAGCATTTTTAGACATAACTAGGCGTCCGCCGACGTCCTGACGATATTGCACTCACCGAACTACCCCTATAAAAAAGTTTCCTACAAACCCTTAGAAATTTTCGAAATTTTCAGATACGATCATCAAAATTTAGTGTTTTTTCCAAATTTTTATTCAAAATAACATTAGATTATAGTTGCAATAGTACTCACCCTTCATCCCTGTGTTCTGGTCCGCGTTCCGTGAGCCGGCGCCCGGGTTGGAGGTTGAAACCCTAAATTTTTTGGTTCAAAAACTGGTTTTTTGACCAAAACTCAAAAATTTTATTCGGCACCCACCCTGTTTTATTTCGTAATTAGCTAGCCCGCGACGAGCCGCTTCTTTTGAGACCTCGCTCGCCCGCCTAGCTCAAATAAAACTTGTAATTTTTTAAAAAATAGTTTTTTCTCTTAGTTTCTGTATGTACCCAAATCCACCTTAGGAACATAGCTTTTAGCAAAAACGTGAATATTTTCGGTTCTAGACGTGCGATTTTGAAGCTGTTTTCAGCATTTTTAGACATAACTAGGCGTCCGCCGACGTCCTGACGATATTGCACTCACCGAACTACCCCTATAAAAAAGTTTCCTACAAACCCTTAGAAATTTTCGAAATTTTCAGATACGATCATCAAAATTTAGTGTTTTTTCCAAATTTTTATTCAAAATAACATTAGATTATAGTTGCAATAGTACTCACCCTTCATCCCTGTGTTCTGGTCCGCGTTCCGTGAGCCGGCGCCCGGGTTGGAGGTTGAAACCCTAAATTTTTTGGTTCAAAAACTGGTTTTTTGACCAAAACTCAAAAATTTTATTCGGCACCCACCCTGTTTTA
The DNA here is from genome assembly GCA_950022335.1 of Eurois occulta. Classification (NCBI taxonomy): domain Eukaryota; kingdom Metazoa; phylum Arthropoda; class Insecta; order Lepidoptera; family Noctuidae; genus Eurois; species Eurois occulta. The sequence goes on along the minus strand of OX465490.1, from coordinate 20,492,359 downwards.
TTTCGTAATTAGCTAGCCCGCGACGAGCCGCTTCTTTTGAGACCTCGCTCGCCCGCCTAGCTCAAATAAAACTTGTAATTTTTTAAAAAATAGTTTTTTCTCTTAGTTTCTGTATGTACCCAAATCCACCTTAGGAACATAGCTTTTAGCAAAAACGTGAATATTTTCGGTTCTAGACGTGCGATTTTGAAGCTGTTTTCAGCATTTTTAGACATAACTAGGCGTCCGCCGACGTCCTGACGATATTGCACTCACCGAACTACCCCTATAAAAAAGTTTCCTACAAACCCTTAGAAATTTTCGAAATTTTCAGATACGATCATCAAAATTTAGTGTTTTTTCCAAATTTTTATTCAAAATAACATTAGATTATAGTTGCAATAGTACTCACCCTTCATCCCTGTGTTCTGGTCCGCGTTCCGTGAGCCGGCGCCCGGGTTGGAGGTTGAAACCCTAAATTTTTTGGTTCAAAAACTGGTTTTTTGACCAAAACTCAAAAATTTTATTCGGCACCCACCCTGTTTTATTTCGTAATTAGCTAGCCCGCGACGAGCCGCTTCTTTTGAGACCTCGCTCGCCCGCCTAGCTCAAATAAAACTTGTAATTTTTTAAAAAATAGTTTTTTCTCTTAGTTTCTGTATGTACCCAAATCCACCTTAGGAACATAGCTTTTAGCAAAAACGTGAATATTTTCGGTTCTAGACGTGCGATTTTGAAGCTGTTTTCAGCATTTTTAGACATAACTAGGCGTCCGCCGACGTCCTGACGATATTGCACTCACCGAACTACCCCTATAAAAAAGTTTCCTACAAACCCTTAGAAATTTTCGAAATTTTCAGATACGATCATCAAAATTTAGTGTTTTTTCCAAATTTTTATTCAAAATAACATTAGATTATAGTTGCAATAGTACTCACCCTTCATCCCTGTGTTCTGGTCCGCGTTCCGTGAGCCGGCGCCCGGGTTGGAGGTTGAAACCCTAAATTTTTTGGTTCAAAAACTGGTTTTTTGACCAAAACTCAAAAATTTTATTCGGCACCCACCCTGTTTTATTTCGTAATTAGCTAGCCCGCGACGAGCCGCTTCTTTTGAGACCTCGCTCGCCCGCCTAGCTCAAATAAAACTTGTAATTTTTTAAAAAATAGTTTTTTCTCTTAGTTTCTGTATGTACCCAAATCCACCTTAGGAACATAGCTTTTAGCAAAAACGTGAATATTTTCGGTTCTAGACGTGCGATTTTGAAGCTGTTTTCAGCATTTTTAGACATAACTAGGCGTCCGCCGACGTCCTGACGATATTGCACTCACCGAACTACCCCTATAAAAAAGTTTCCTACAAACCCTTAGAAATTTTCGAAATTTTCAGATACGATCATCAAAATTTAGTGTTTTTTCCAAATTTTTATTCAAAATAACATTAGATTATAGTTGCAATAGTACTCACCCTTCATCCCTGTGTTCTGGTCCGCGTTCCGTGAGCCGGCGCCCGGGTTGGAGGTTGAAACCCTAAATTTTTTGGTTCAAAAACTGGTTTTTTGACCAAAACTCAAAAATTTTATTCGGCACCCACCCTGTTTTATTTCGTAATTAGCTAGCCCGCGACGAGCCGCTTCTTTTGAGACCTCGCTCGCCCGCCTAGCTCAAATAAAACTTGTAATTTTTTTAAAAAATAGTTTTTTCTCTTAGTTTCTGTATGTACCCAAATCCACCTTAGGAACATAGCTTTTAGCAAAAACGTGAATATTTTCGGTTCTAGACGTGCGATTTTGAAGCTGTTTTCAGCATTTTTAGACATAACTAGGCGTCCGCCGACGTCCTGACGATATTGCACTCACCGAACTACCCCTATAAAAAAGTTTCCTACAAACCCTTAGAAATTTTCGAAATTTTCAGATACGATCATCAAAATTTAGTGTTTTTTCCAAATTTTTATTCAAAATAACATTAGATTATAGTTGCAATAGTACTCACCCTTCATCCCTGTGTTCTGGTCCGCGTTCCGTGAGCCGGCGCCCGGGTTGGAGGTTGAAACCCTAAATTTTTTGGTTCAAAAACTGGTTTTTTGACCAAAACTCAAAAATTTTATTCGGCACCCACCCTGTTTTATTTCGTAATTAGCTAGCCCGCGACGAGCCGCTTCTTTTGAGACCTCGCTCGCCCGCCTAGCTCAAATAAAACTTGTAATTTTTTAAAAAATAGTTTTTTCTCTTAGTTTCTGTATGTACCCAAATCCACCTTAGGAACATAGCTTTTAGCAAAAACGTGAATATTTTCGGTTCTAGACGTGCGATTTTGAAGCTGTTTTCAGCATTTTTAGACATAACTAGGCGTCCGCCGACGTCCTGACGATATTGCACTCACCGAACTACCCCTATAAAAAAGTTTCCTACAAACCCTTAGAAATTTTCGAAATTTTCAGATACGATCATCAAAATTTAGTGTTTTTTCCAAATTTTTATTCAAAATAACATTAGATTATAGTTGCAATAGTACTCACCCTTCATCCCTGTGTTCTGGTCCGCGTTCCGTGAGCCGGCGCCCGGGTTGGAGGTTGAAACCCTAAATTTTTTGGTTCAAAAACTGGTTTTTTGACCAAAACTCAAAAATTTTATTCGGCACCCACCCTGTTTTATTTCGTAATTAGCTAGCCCGCGACGAGCCGCTTCTTTTGAGACCTCGCTCGCCCGCCTAGCTCAAATAAAACTTGTAATTTTTTAAAAAATAGTTTTTTCTCTTAGTTTCTGTATGTACCCAAATCCACCTTAGGAACATAGCTTTTAGCAAAAACGTGAATATTTTCGGTTCTAGACGTGCGATTTTGAAGCTGTTTTCAGCATTTTTAGACATAACTAGGCGTCCGCCGACGTCCTGACGATATTGCACTCACCGAACTACCCCTATAAAAAAGTTTCCTACAAACCCTTAGAAATTTTCGAAATTTTCAGATACGATCATCAAAATTTAGTGTTTTTTCCAAATTTTTATTCAAAATAACATTAGATTATAGTTGCAATAGTACTCACACCTTCATCCCTGTGTTCTGGTCCGCGTTCCGTGAGCCGGCGCCCGGGTTGGAGGTTGAAACCCTAAATTTTTTGGTTCAAAAACTGGTTTTTTGACCAAAACTCAAAAATTTTATTCGGCACCCACCCTGTTTTATTTCGTAATTAGCTAGCCCGCGACGAGCCGCTTCTTTTGAGACCTCGCTCGCCCGCCTAGCTCAAATAAAACTTGTAATTTTTTAAAAAATAGTTTTTTCTCTTAGTTTCTGTATGTACCCAAATCCACCTTAGGAACATAGCTTTTAGCAAAAACGTGAATATTTTCGGTTCTAGACGTGCGATTTTGAAGCTGTTTTCAGCATTTTTAGACATAACTAGGCGTCCGCCGACGTCCTGACGATATTGCACTCACCGAACTACCCCTATAAAAAAGTTTCCTACAAACCCTTAGAAATTTTCGAAATTTTCAGATACGATCATCAAAATTTAGTGTTTTTTCCAAATTTTTATTCAAAATAACATTAGATTATAGTTGCAATAGTACTCACCCTTCATCCCTGTGTTCTGGTCCGCGTTCCGTGAGCCGGCGCCCGGGTTGGAGGTTGAAACCCTAAATTTTTTGGTTCAAAAACTGGTTTTTTGACCAAAACTCAAAAATTTTATTCGGCACCCACCCTGTTTTATTTCGTAATTAGCTAGCCCGCGACGAGCCGCTTCTTTTGAGACCTCGCTCGCCCGCCTAGCTCAAATAAAACTTGTAATTTTTTAAAAAATAGTTTTTTCTCTTAGTTTCTGTATGTACCCAAATCCACCTTAGGAACATAGCTTTTAGCAAAAACGTGAATATTTTCGGTTCTAGACGTGCGATTTTGAAGCTGTTTTCAGCATTTTTAGACATAACTAGGCGTCCGCCGACGTCCTGACGATATTGCACTCACCGAACTACCCCTATAAAAAAGTTTCCTACAAACCCTTAGAAATTTTCGAAATTTTCAGATACGATCATCAAAATTTAGTGTTTTTTCCAAATTTTTATTCAAAATAACATTAGATTATAGTTGCAATAGTACTCACCCTTCATCCCTGTGTTCTGGTCCGCGTTCCGTGAGCCGGCGCCCGGGTTGGAGGTTGAAACCCTAAATTTTTTGGTTCAAAAACTGGTTTTTTGACCAAAACTCAAAAATTTTATTCGGCACCCACCCTGTTTTATTTCGTAATTAGCTAGCCCGCGACGAGCCGCTTCTTTTGAGACCTCGCTCGCCCGCCTAGCTCAAATAAAACTTGTAATTTTTTAAAAAATAGTTTTTTCTCTTAGTTTCTGTATGTACCCAAATCCACCTTAGGAACATAGCTTTTAGCAAAAACGTGAATATTTTCGGTTCTAGACGTGCGATTTTGAAGCTGTTTTCAGCATTTTTAGACATAACTAGGCGTCCGCCGACGTCCTGACGATATTGCACTCACCGAACTACCCCTATAAAAAAGTTTCCTACAAACCCTTAGAAATTTTCGAAATTTTCAGATACGATCATCAAAATTTAGTGTTTTTTCCAAATTTTTATTCAAAATAACATTAGATTATAGTTGCAATAGTACTCACCCTTCATCCCTGTGTTCTGGTCCGCGTTCCGTGAGCCGGCGCCCGGGTTGGAGGTTGAAACCCTAAATTTTTTGGTTCAAAAACTGGTTTTTTGACCAAAACTCAAAAATTTTATTCGGCACCCACCCTGTTTTATTTCGTAATTAGCTAGCCCGCGACGAGCCGCTTCTTTTGAGACCTCGCTCGCCCGCCTAGCTCAAATAAAACTTGTAATTTTTTAAAAAATAGTTTTTTCTCTTAGTTTCTGTATGTACCCAAATCCACCTTAGGAACATAGCTTTTAGCAAAAACGTGAATATTTTCGGTTCTAGACGTGCGATTTTGAAGCTGTTTTCAGCATTTTTAGACATAACTAGGCGTCCGCCGACGTCCTGACGATATTGCACTCACCGAACTACCCCTATAAAAAAGTTTCCTACAAACCCTTAGAAATTTTCGAAATTTTCAGATACGATCATCAAAATTTAGTGTTTTTTCCAAATTTTTATTCAAAATAACATTAGATTATAGTTGCAATAGTACTCACCCTTCATCCCTGTGTTCTGGTCCGCGTTCCGTGAGCCGGCGCCCGGGTTGGAGGTTGAAACCCTAAATTTTTTGGTTCAAAAACTGGTTTTTTGACCAAAACTCAAAAATTTTATTCGGCACCCACCCTGTTTTATTTCGTAATTAGCTAGCCCGCGACGAGCCGCTTCTTTTGAGACCTCGCTCGCCCGCCTAGCTCAAATAAAACTTGTAATTTTTTAAAAAATAGTTTTTTCTCTTAGTTTCTGTATGTACCCAAATCCACCTTAGGAACATAGCTTTTAGCAAAAACGTGAATATTTTCGGTTCTAGACGTGCGATTTTGAAGCTGTTTTCAGCATTTTTAGACATAACTAGGCGTCCGCCGACGTCCTGACGATATTGCACTCACCGAACTACCCCTATAAAAAAGTTTCCTACAAACCCTTAGAAATTTTCGAAATTTTCAGATACGATCATCAAAATTTAGTGTTTTTTCCAAATTTTTATTCAAAATAACATTAGATTATAGTTGCAATAGTACTCACCCTTCATCCCTGTGTTCTGGTCCGCGTTCCGTGAGCCGGCGCCCGGGTTGGAGGTTGAAACCCTAAATTTTTTGGTTCAAAAACTGGTTTTTTGACCAAAACTCAAAAATTTTATTCGGCACCCACCCTGTTTTATTTCGTAATTAGCTAGCCCGCGACGAGCCGCTTCTTTTGAGACCTCGCTCGCCCGCCTAGCTCAAATAAAACTTGTAATTTTTTAAAAAATAGTTTTTTCTCTTAGTTTCTGTATGTACCCAAATCCACCTTAGGAACATAGCTTTTAGCAAAAACGTGAATATTTTCGGTTCTAGACGTGCGATTTTGAAGCTGTTTTCAGCATTTTTAGACATAACTAGGCGTCCGCCGACGTCCTGACGATATTGCACTCACCGAACTACCCCTATAAAAAAGTTTCCTACAAACCCTTAGAAATTTTCGAAATTTTCAGATACGATCATCAAAATTTAGTGTTTTTTCCAAATTTTTATTCAAAATAACATTAGATTATAGTTGCAATAGTACTCACCCTTCATCCCTGTGTTCTGGTCCGCGTTCCGTGAGCCGGCGCCCGGGTTGGAGGTTGAAACCCTAAATTTTTTGGTTCAAAAACTGGTTTTTTGACCAAAACTCAAAAATTTTATTCGGCACCCACCCTGTTTTATTTCGTAATTAGCTAGCCCGCGACGAGCCGCTTCTTTTGAGACCTCGCTCGCCCGCCTAGCTCAAATAAAACTTGTAATTTTTTAAAAAATAGTTTTTTCTCTTAGTTTCTGTATGTACCCAAATCCACCTTAGGAACATAGCTTTTAGCAAAAACGTGAATATTTTCGGTTCTAGACGTGCGATTTTGAAGCTGTTTTCAGCATTTTTAGACATAACTAGGCGTCCGCCGACGTCCTGACGATATTGCACTCACCGAACTACCCCTATAAAAAAGTTTCCTACAAACCCTTAGAAATTTTCGAAATTTTCAGATACGATCATCAAAATTTAGTGTTTTTTCCAAATTTTTATTCAAAATAACATTAGATTATAGTTGCAATAGTACTCACCCTTCATCCCTGTGTTCTGGTCCGCGTTCCGTGAGCCGGCGCCCGGGTTGGAGGTTGAAACCCTAAATTTTTTGGTTCAAAAACTGGTTTTTTGACCAAAACTCAAAAATTTTATTCGGCACCCACCCTGTTTTATTTCGTAATTAGCTAGCCCGCGACGAGCCGCTTCTTTTGAGACCTCGCTCGCCCGCCTAGCTCAAATAAAACTTGTAATTTTTTAAAAAATAGTTTTTTCTCTTAGTTTCTGTATGTACCCAAATCCACCTTAGGAACATAGCTTTTAGCAAAAACGTGAATATTTTCGGTTCTAGACGTGCGATTTTGAAGCTGTTTTCAGCATTTTTAGACATAACTAGGCGTCCGCCGACGTCCTGACGATATTGCACTCACCGAACTACCCCTATAAAAAAGTTTCCTACAAACCCTTAGAAATTTTCGAAATTTTCAGATACGATCATCAAAATTTAGTGTTTTTTCCAAATTTTTATTCAAAATAACATTAGATTATAGTTGCAATAGTACTCACCCTTCATCCCTGTGTTCTGGTCCGCGTTCCGTGAGCCGGCGCCCGGGTTGGAGGTTGAAACCCTAAATTTTTTGGTTCAAAAACTGGTTTTTTGACCAAAACTCAAAAATTTTATTCGGCACCCACCCTGTTTTATTTCGTAATTAGCTAGCCCGCGACGAGCCGCTTCTTTTGAGACCTCGCTCGCCCGCCTAGCTCAAATAAAACTTGTAATTTTTTAAAAAATAGTTTTTTCTCTTAGTTTCTGTATGTACCCAAATCCACCTTAGGAACATAGCTTTTAGCAAAAACGTGAATATTTTCGGTTCTAGACGTGCGATTTTGAAGCTGTTTTCAGCATTTTTAGACATAACTAGGCGTCCGCCGACGTCCTGACGATATTGCACTCACCGAACTACCCCTATAAAAAAGTTTCCTACAAACCCTTAGAAATTTTCGAAATTTTCAGATACGATCATCAAAATTTAGTGTTTTTTCCAAATTTTTATTCAAAATAACATTAGATTATAGTTGCAATAGTACTCACCCTTCATCCCTGTGTTCTGGTCCGCGTTCCGTGAGCCGGCGCCCGGGTTGGAGGTTGAAACCCTAAATTTTTTGGTTCAAAAACTGGTTTTTTGACCAAAACTCAAAAATTTTATTCGGCACCCACCCTGTTTTATTTCGTAATTAGCTAGCCCGCGACGAGCCGCTTCTTTTGAGACCTCGCTCGCCCGCCTAGCTCAAATAAAACTTGTAATTTTTTAAAAAATAGTTTTTTCTCTTAGTTTCTGTATGTACCCAAATCCACCTTAGGAACATAGCTTTTAGCAAAAACGTGAATATTTTCGGTTCTAGACGTGCGATTTTGAAGCTGTTTTCAGCATTTTTAGACATAACTAGGCGTCCGCCGACGTCCTGACGATATTGCACTCACCGAACTACCCCTATAAAAAAGTTTCCTACAAACCCTTAGAAATTTTCGAAATTTTCAGATACGATCATCAAAATTTAGTGTTTTTTCCAAATTTTTATTCAAAATAACATTAGATTATAGTTGCAATAGTACTCACCCTTCATCCCTGTGTTCTGGTCCGCGTTCCGTGAGCCGGCGCCCGGGTTGGAGGTTGAAACCCTAAATTTTTTGGTTCAAAAACTGGTTTTTTGACCAAAACTCAAAAATTTTATTCGGCACCCACCCTGTTTTATTTCGTAATTAGCTAGCCCGCGACGAGCCGCTTCTTTTGAGACCTCGCTCGCCCGCCTAGCTCAAATAAAACTTGTAATTTTTTAAAAAATAGTTTTTTCTCTTAGTTTCTGTATGTACCCAAATCCACCTTAGGAACATAGCTTTTAGCAAAAACGTGAATATTTTCGGTTCTAGACGTGCGATTTTGAAGCTGTTTTCAGCATTTTTAGACATAACTAGGCGTCCGCCGACGTCCTGACGATATTGCACTCACCGAACTACCCCTATAAAAAAGTTTCCTACAAACCCTTAGAAATTTTCGAAATTTTCAGATACGATCATCAAAATTTAGTGTTTTTTCCAAATTTTTATTCAAAATAACATTAGATTATAGTTGCAATAGTACTCACCCTTCATCCCTGTGTTCTGGTCCGCGTTCCGTGAGCCGGCGCCCGGGTTGGAGGTTGAAACCCTAAATTTTTTGGTTCAAAAACTGGTTTTTTGACCAAAACTCAAAAATTTTATTCGGCACCCACCCTGTTTTATTTCGTAATTAGCTAGCCCGCGACGAGCCGCTTCTTTTGAGACCTCGCTCGCCCGCCTAGCTCAAATAAAACTTGTAATTTTTTAAAAAATAGTTTTTTCTCTTAGTTTCTGTATGTACCCAAATCCACCTTAGGAACATAGCTTTTAGCAAAAACGTGAATATTTTCGGTTCTAGACGTGCGATTTTGAAGCTGTTTTCAGCATTTTTAGACATAACTAGGCGTCCGCCGACGTCCTGACGATATTGCACTCACCGAACTACCCCTATAAAAAAGTTTCCTACAAACCCTTAGAAATTTTCGAAATTTTCAGATACGATCATCAAAATTTAGTGTTTTTTCCAAATTTTTATTCAAAATAACATTAGATTATAGTTGCAATAGTACTCACCCTTCATCCCTGTGTTCTGGTCCGCGTTCCGTGAGCCGGCGCCCGGGTTGGAGGTTGAAACCCTAAATTTTTTGGTTCAAAAACTGGTTTTTTGACCAAAACTCAAAAATTTTATTCGGCACCCACCCTGTTTTATTTCGTAATTAGCTAGCCCGCGACGAGCCGCTTCTTTTGAGACCTCGCTCGCCCGCCTAGCTCAAATAAAACTTGTAATTTTTTAAAAAATAGTTTTTTCTCTTAGTTTCTGTATGTACCCAAATCCACCTTAGGAACATAGCTTTTCTAGCTCGCCGTCCGTCCGTCGTATGACGACGGGCAGGCCGTGTCGACGGCGCGTTCGTGTTCCACGCGCGCCTCAAAGAGTTGTCAGCAAACGGGAGGGGCCCGCAAGGGCCGGTGCCTGCCAGGGCTGCGGGACTGTTCGAAAGAGATACCGCGGCCCTGGAACATAAAGGGCCAATGAAGGAACATGGGTGGTTTTTAGTCAGTAAGAGTCTGACACTCCCTTCCGCTCCGCCCAGAGCGGGAGGAGTCATTTGATGATTTCCCACCCCCCAAAAAAAAAAAAAAAAAAAAAAAAAGGAACATAGCTTTTAGCAAAAACGTGAATATTTTCGGTTCTAGACGTGCGATTTTGAAGCTGTTTTCAGCATTTTTAGACATAACTAGGCGTCCGCCGACGTCCTGACGATATTGCACTCACCGAACTACCCCTATAAAAAAGTTTCCTACAAACCCTTAGAAATTTTCGAAATTTTCAGATACGATCATCAAAATTTAGTGTTTTTTCCAAATTTTTATTCAAAATAACATTAGATTATAGTTGCAATAGTACTCACCCTTCATCCCTGTGTTCTGGTCCGCGTTCCGTGAGCCGGCGCCCGGGTTGGAGGTTGAAACCCTAAATTTTTTGGTTCAAAAACTGGTTTTTTGACCAAAACTCAAAAATTTTATTCGGCACCCACCCTGTTTTATTTCGTAATTAGCTAGCCCGCGACGAGCCGCTTCTTTTGAGACCTCGCTCGCCCGCCTAGCTCAAATAAAACTTGTAATTTTTTAAAAAATAGTTTTTTCTCTTAGTTTCTGTATGTACCCAAATCCACCTTAGGAACATAGCTTTTAGCAAAAACGTGAATATTTTCGGTTCTAGACGTGCGATTTTGAAGCTGTTTTCAGCATTTTTAGACATAACTAGGCGTCCGCCGACGTCCTGACGATATTGCACTCACCGAACTACCCCTATAAAAAAGTTTCCTACAAACCCTTAGAAATTTTCGAAATTTTCAGATACGATCATCAAAATTTAGTGTTTTTTCCAAATTTTTATTCAAAATAACATTAGATTATAGTTGCAATAGTACTCACCCTTCATCCCTGTGTTCTGGTCCGCGTTCCGTGAGCCGGCGCCCGGGTTGGAGGTTGAAACCCTAAATTTTTTGGTTCAAAAACTGGTTTTTTGACCAAAACTCAAAAATTTTATTCGGCACCCACCCTGTTTTATTTCGTAATTAGCTAGCCCGCGACGAGCCGCTTCTTTTGAGACCTCGCTCGCCCGCCTAGCTCAAATAAAACTTGTAATTTTTTAAAAAATAGTTTTTTCTCTTAGTTTCTGTATGTACCCAAATCCACCTTAGGAACATAGCTTTTAGCAAAAACGTGAATATTTTCGGTTCTAGACGTGCGATTTTGAAGCTGTTTTCAGCATTTTTAGACATAACTAGGCGTCCGCCGACGTCCTGACGATATTGCACTCACCGAACTACCCCTATAAAAAAGTTTCCTACAAACCCTTAGAAATTTTCGAAATTTTCAGATACGATCATCAAAATTTAGTGTTTTTTCCAAATTTTTATTCAAAATAACATTAGATTATAGTTGCAATAGTACTCACCCTTCATCCCTGTGTTCTGGTCCGCGTTCCGTGAGCCGGCGCCCGGGTTGGAGGTTGAAACCCTAAATTTTTTGGTTCAAAAACTGGTTTTTTGACCAAAACTCAAAAATTTTATTCGGCACCCACCCTGTTTTATTTCGTAATTAGCTAGCCCGCGACGAGCCGCTTCTTTTGAGACCTCGCTCGCCCGCCTAGCTCAAATAAAACTTGTAATTTTTTAAAAAATAGTTTTTTCTCTTAGTTTCTGTATGTACCCAAATCCACCTTAGGAACATAGCTTTTAGCAAAAACGTGAATATTTTCGGTTCTAGACGTGCGATTTTGAAGCTGTTTTCAGCATTTTTAGACATAACTAGGCGTCCGCCGACGTCCTGACGATATTGCACTCACCGAACTACCCCTATAAAAAAGTTTCCTACAAACCCTTAGAAATTTTCGAAATTTTCAGATACGATCATCAAAATTTAGTGTTTTTTCCAAATTTTTATTCAAAATAACATTAGATTATAGTTGCAATAGTACTCACCCTTCATCCCTGTGTTCTGGTCCGCGTTCCGTGAGCCGGCGCCCGGGTTGGAGGTTGAAACCCTAAATTTTTTGGTTCAAAAACTGGTTTTTTGACCAAAACTCAAAAATTTTATTCGGCACCCACCCTGTTTTATTTCGTAATTAGCTAGCCCGCGACGAGCCGCTTCTTTTGAGACCTCGCTCGCCCGCCTAGCTCAAATAAAACTTGTAATTTTTTAAAAAATAGTTTTTTCTCTTAGTTTCTGTATGTACCCAAATCCACCTTAGGAACATAGCTTTTAGCAAAAACGTGAATATTTTCGGTTCTAGACGTGCGATTTTGAAGCTGTTTTCAGCATTTTTAGACATAACTAGGCGTCCGCCGACGTCCTGACGATATTGCACTCACCGAACTACCCCTATAAAAAAGTTTCCTACAAACCCTTAGAAATTTTCGAAATTTTCAGATACGATCATCAAAATTTAGTGTTTTTTCCAAATTTTTATTCAAAATAACATTAGATTATAGTTGCAATAGTACTCACCCTTCATCCCTGTGTTCTGGTCCGCGTTCCGTGAGCCGGCGCCCGGGTTGGAGGTTGAAACCCTAAATTTTTTGGTTCAAAAACTGGTTTTTTGACCAAAACTCAAAAATTTTATTCGGCACCCACCCTGTTTTATTTCGTAATTAGCTAGCCCGCGACGAGCCGCTTCTTTTGAGACCTCGCTCGCCCGCCTAGCTCAAATAAAACTTGTAATTTTTTAAAAAATAGTTTTTTCTCTTAGTTTCTGTATGTACCCAAATCCACCTTAGGAACATAGCTTTTAGCAAAAACGTGAATATTTTCGGTTCTAGACGTGCGATTTTGAAGCTGTTTTCAGCATTTTTAGACATAACTAGGCGTCCGCCGACGTCCTGACGATATTGCACTCACCGAACTACCCCTATAAAAAAGTTTCCTACAAACCCTTAGAAATTTTCGAAATTTTCAGATACGATCATCAAAATTTAGTGTTTTTTCCAAATTTTTATTCAAAATAACATTAGATTATAGTTGCAATAGTACTCACCCTTCATCCCTGTGTTCTGGTCCGCGTTCCGTGAGCCGGCGCCCGGGTTGGAGGTTGAAACCCTAAATTTTTTGGTTCAAAAACTGGTTTTTTGACCAAAACTCAAAAATTTTATTCGGCACCCACCCTGTTTTATTTCGTAATTAGCTAGCCCGCGACGAGCCGCTTCTTTTGAGACCTCGCTCGCCCGCCTAGCTCAAATAAAACTTGTAATTTTTTAAAAAATAGTTTTTTCTCTTAGTTTCTGTATGTACCCAAATCCACCTTAGGAACATAGCTTTTAGCAAAAACGTGAATATTTTCGGTTCTAGACGTGCGATTTTGAAGCTGTTTTCAGCATTTTTAGACATAACTAGGCGTCCGCCGACGTCCTGACGATATTGCACTCACCGAACTACCCCTATAAAAAAGTTTCCTACAAACCCTTAGAAATTTTCGAAATTTTCAGATACGATCATCAAAATTTAGTGTTTTTTCCAAATTTTTATTCAAAATAACATTAGATTATAGTTGCAATAGTACTCACCCTTCATCCCTGTGTTCTGGTCCGCGTTCCGTGAGCCGGCGCCCGGGTTGGAGGTTGAAACCCTAAATTTTTTGGTTCAAAAACTGGTTTTTTGACCAAAACTCAAAAATTTTATTCGGCACCCACCCTGTTTTATTTCGTAATTAGCTAGCCCGCGACGAGCCGCTTCTTTTGAGACCTCGCTCGCCCGCCTAGCTCAAATAAAACTTGTAATTTTTTAAAAAATAGTTTTTTCTCTTAGTTTCTGTATGTACCCAAATCCACCTTAGGAACATAGCTTTTCTAGCTCGCCGTCCGTCCGTCGTATGACGACGGGCAGGCCGTGTCGACGGCGCGTTCGTGTTCCACGCGCGCCTCAAAGAGTTGTCAGCAAACGGGAGGGGCCCGCAAGGGCCGGTGCCTGCCAGGGCTGCGGGACTGTTCGAAAGAGATACCGCGGCCCTGGAACATAAAGGGCCAATGAAGGAACATGGGTGGTTTTTAGTCAGTAAGAGTCTGACACTCCCTTCCGCTCCGCCCAGAGCGGGAGGAGTCATTTGATGATTTCCCACCCCCCAAAAAAAAAAAAAAAAAAAAAAAAAGGAACATAGCTTTTAGCAAAAACGTGAATATTTTCGGTTCTAGACGTGCGATTTTGAAGCTGTTTTCAGCATTTTTAGACATAACTAGGCGTCCGCCGACGTCCTGACGATATTGCACTCACCGAACTACCCCTATAAAAAAGTTTCCTACAAACCCTTAGAAATTTTCGAAATTTTCAGATACGATCATCAAAATTTAGTGTTTTTTCCAAATTTTTATTCAAAATAACATTAGATTATAGTTGCAATAGTACTCACCCTTCATCCCTGTGTTCTGGTCCGCGTTCCGTGAGCCGGCGCCCGGGTTGGAGGTTGAAACCCTAAATTTTTTGGTTCAAAAACTGGTTTTTTGACCAAAACTCAAAAATTTTATTCGGCACCCACCCTGTTTTATTTCGTAATTAGCTAGCCCGCGACGAGCCGCTTCTTTTGAGACCTCGCTCGCCCGCCTAGCTCAAATAAAACTTGTAATTTTTTAAAAAATAGTTTTTTCTCTTAGTTTCTGTATGTACCCAAATCCACCTTAGGAACATAGCTTTTAGCAAAAACGTGAATATTTTCGGTTCTAGACGTGCGATTTTGAAGCTGTTTTCAGCATTTTTAGACATAACTAGGCGTCCGCCGACGTCCTGACGATATTGCACTCACCGAACTACCCCTATAAAAAAGTTTCCTACAAACCCTTAGAAATTTTCGAAATTTTCAGATACGATCATCAAAATTTAGTGTTTTTTCCAAATTTTTATTCAAAATAACATTAGATTATAGTTGCAATAGTACTCACCCTTCATCCCTGTGTTCTGGTCCGCGTTCCGTGAGCCGGCGCCCGGGTTGGAGGTTGAAACCCTAAATTTTTTGGTTCAAAAACTGGTTTTTTGACCAAAACTCAAAAATTTTATTCGGCACCCACCCTGTTTTATTTCGTAATTAGCTAGCCCGCGACGAGCCGCTTCTTTTGAGACCTCGCTCGCCCGCCTAGCTCAAATAAAACTTGTAATTTTTTAAAAAATAGTTTTTTCTCTTAGTTTCTGTATGTACCCAAATCCACCTTAGGAACATAGCTTTTAGCAAAAACGTGAATATTTTCGGTTCTAGACGTGCGATTTTGAAGCTGTTTTCAGCATTTTTAGACATAACTAGGCGTCCGCCGACGTCCTGACGATATTGCACTCACCGAACTACCCCTATAAAAAAGTTTCCTACAAACCCTTAGAAATTTTCGAAATTTTCAGATACGATCATCAAAATTTAGTGTTTTTTCCAAATTTTTATTCAAAATAACATTAGATTATAGTTGCAATAGTACTCACCCTTCATCCCTGTGTTCTGGTCCGCGTTCCGTGAGCCGGCGCCCGGGTTGGAGGTTGAAACCCTAAATTTTTTGGTTCAAAAACTGGTTTTTTGACCAAAACTCAAAAATTTTATTCGGCACCCACCCTGTTTTATTTCGTAATTAGCTAGCCCGCGACGAGCCGCTTCTTTTGAGACCTCGCTCGCCCGCCTAGCTCAAATAAAATTTTGCCCACCCACCCGCCCTTTGGTCTATAGGAAGGGGTAGACTGGTATTTCACCAAAAAATTTTTTATTCGCAAATTGGCTTTAAGCCAATCTGACCAAAAGTTTTTACAATTTTTTAAATTTATTGAATAATTATTTTACCTAATTTTATTATCTGACATTATTTTATTTTAACGAACTATTTTTAGTAACTATTTTTAATTGACTTTATTGTTTGTAAATTTATTGTGACAGTCGCTCGTTAATGAGCGACTATAATTATACTTTATTTTATTGATATTTTAATTGATTTATAAATTTATTACTTGTGTTCCCCCCCTTTACAGGGCAACACAAGTACCAGTGTCTGAAACCCTCTCCTCACACCCAGAAATTATGTTCCGCACCCCAGAAAGCGCCAAGAATTATCAAAGCCCCATGAGCCCGAGGACCAAGGCCCTCTGGCACCCGCCGGGCTCGGCGGGGACCCCTCCCTTTCCCGAGTGCTCGGAGCCCCCCGACGCGGTGAGGAAAATCGTTTTCAGAGACGATACTCCCGCGGCCCGGGAGGGCCCGGTGACTCCGGCGACGCGCCCTGCTCCTGTAAAAGCTCCGAGGTCGCTCATGAAGACTGAGGCTAGGCACCGCAGCCGCATTGCGGAGGCGAGAGCTTGCCTAAACAAGGCAAAGCACAATTTGGGCAGCTCTCGCAACCTCAAGGCGGAGATAAAGGCTGCGGTGCTCGAAGCCGTTAACAGACTCTATGAGCTGATCAAGGAGTCGGAGCAGGACAGGGCCCCTGCCGCGCCCGCGCCCGCACCCATCGCCGTACCGGAACCCGCGCCCACCGCTGACCGTAGTCTCGGACCCGTGTCCGCCGAGGTTCTTGCTGGCCAGACTGAGCTCCTTAAAAGTCTGAAGGAGCACATCTCGGAGTTGAGAGACAACTCCGAGAAGCTCGACAGACTGCGAGACAGTCTGGCTAGCGGAGAGAGTGTGGGGGAGAGAACCTACGCGAGTGTAGCAGCCGTCAGTAAACGCCACACCGGGGCACAGGCCCCGGAGCGAACGACGCTGCACTCCGTGGTTGTCTCCTCAACACAGGAGATGGATACGGGTGCCGAGATTCTCGAAAGAGTGCGGAAAGCGGTGGACGCGAAGGAGGGCTGGGTGCGCGTGGAGAGGGTTCGAAAGGCAAAAGACCAGAGGGTTATCATGGGGTGCGAATCAAAAGAGGAGAGGCGTAAATTAAAGGCACGACTCGAGGCGGCCGGAGAGAACCTCGTCGTCGAGGAAGTCAAAAACCGAAACCCGCTTCTGATTCTCAGGGACGTATTGCTGATCCACAGCGACGAGGACGTGTTGCGAGCCCTGAAGAATCAGAACCGGGAGTTATTTGACGGCCTCGGCGACGAGGAACAAAGAGTTTCCATTAAATTCCGGAAAAAGTCGAGGAACCCCCACGTGAACAGCATTGTGATGAGTGTTTCCCCAGCAATCTGGAGACGCGCACTCGAAGGAGGCAAGCTCCGCATTGACCTCCAGAGAGTGCGCGTCGAAGACCAGACGCCTCTGGTGCAGTGCACCCGCTGCCTAGCATATGGTCACGGCAAGCGTCTCTGCGCGGAGCCGGTTGACCTATGCAGCCACTGCGGCGGTCCACACCTTAGGTTGGACTGCCCAGTCAGTGGCGAGGCAGCGGTGTGCGTGAACTGTACCAGAGCCAAGCTCGGGGAACACTCACACAATGCGTTCAGCAAAGAATGCCCGGTACACAAGAAGTGGGACGCATTCGCCCGAGCGACCATAGCGTATTGCTAAGGTGGTCGATGCGCCCACTTCTGTGTACACGGAGATTACCAGTTTGGCACAACCAGATTGCAGCCGCATTAAGCGAACCGCTAGGGTTGGCTTAATGGAGGATGGGAATGGGAGTCACTTTCCTTGGAAAGTGGCTCAATTTACACTGAACCGTAAGCCAACTCTAGCGGAATCGTCAAGTTGTGTCAAACTGGTGGCTGTTTCTGCAGTAAATTACAATTTTGCTATTTATAATGATTTTGACTCATATATTGAATATATACTGCAAATATCATTCTAAGCAAAATTGAAAGACAATTTATGAGGGCAAAACAACAGGGGTTCAAATGATATATTAACAATAGTGAAATAGTAAATATAACCTAAATGTATATTTAATACAATTTTTATTTTATTTATTTATTTGGTTTTAAAAATTTAGAGTGTATTGATAATTGGATATTTTGAAAGTATTAATATTAAAAATTGAAACGAAATTCTTTTGTGTGGTCTCTTCGGCCTCCTACAAATAAGTCGCTAAACAAGCCAAAAACCATGAATAATAAGGTCTCTGATCATGTCAGAGGGACACTGGCGGGGCAGGAGTGGGTTTTAGTCGGTTCGAGTCCGACACTACCTCCACTGTCTCACACCCTGTGAGATAGTGGAGGTGTCCGTGGGGATTTCCCACTCCTGCCAAAACAAAAAAAAAAAAAAAAAAAAAAAAAAAACCTAACCTAACCTAACCTAACCTTTTTTTTTTTTTTTTTTTTTTTTTTTTTTTTTGTTGACGCTGGGAAAAAATGCATTACGCATACCCTCCCATCGGGGGACAGGAGGGGTATGTGGGACTCCCCGGGCGGACCCGGTATACCCACTAAAACGACCCAGCGCATTCCCGCTTCGTCATAGTGGCGGGGGACTGGGAAACCGGCAAAGCCTTTACGTCCAGTCCTCCGCCGACGATTGCCCCGCAAGACAACCCCTCACACCCTTACGAGTGTGGGGGGCCAGAATGACCGCAAAGGTGACGAGTGCAATGCGGGCGAAGGCACCCCCGTGCCTGCCGCCCGCCGTCACCGTTAGGAGGGAGGGCACAACGCCCTCTCCCCCTTCCGCTGCGGAGCGGCGCAGCGAGGGGATCGCCCCCCCGCGCGCGCCCCGCCTCCTCCCTTTGCGAGACGAACTCACAAAAGGAGGCGACCGCTGACCAGGCCGACCCGCCCCCCAGCGTGGCGTCAACCACGCCGGGAAGCGAGAGGTCCGGTCCTACCACCGGCGGCCCAGTGCGCCGCCGGACGCCGGGCGCGCCCGAGCCAGCCCTCCACAAGACCGGACCGAGCGCGCCCAACGCCCGGCGGCACACCGAGCCCGCCCTGGCTCCTCCACTGCGCCCTCTGCGTCCCAGAGGGCCGCGTGGAGTCGCCCCACCGTGTCAGAATATTGGCCACGACAGTAACATTCCCCGAGGAATAAGAATCTCTTCCCATTCATCGGGGACGGATACTGCCGCGCCCAGGGTGCACCGTCCACAGCAGCTGCTGTTCCCTCCAGACGTATCGAGAAGGACCGGCAGCCACTGGGCCCCCTAGGAGGTTTTCTGACCTAGCACCCCAACCTAACCTTTTTTTTTTTTTTTTTTTTTTTTTTTTTTTTTTTTTTTGTTGACGCTGGGAAAAAATGCATTACGCATACCCTCCCATCGGGGGACAGGAGGGGTATGTGGGACTCCCCGGGCGGACCCGGTATACCCACTAAAACGACCCAGCGCATTCCCGCTTCGTCATAGTGGCGGGGGACTGGGAAACCGGCATAGCCTTAACGACCAGTCCTCCGCCGACGATTGCCCCGCAAGAAGACCCCTCACACCCTCGCGGGTGTGGGGGGCCGGAATGACCCGCAAAGGTGACGAGTGCAATGCGGGCGAAGGCACCCCCGTGCCTGCCGCCCGCCGTCACCATGAGGAGGGAGGGCACAACGCCTTCTCCCCCTTCCGCTGCGGAGCGGCGCAGCGAGAGGGTCGCCCCCACCGCGCGCGCTCCGCCTCCTCCCTTTGCCAGCGAACTCGCAAAAGGAGGCGACCGCTGACCAGGCCTCCCCGCCCCCCAGCATGGCATCGACCACACCGGGAAGCGAGGGCCCGGTCCGACCACCGGCGGGCTCGGTGCGCCACCGGAAGCCGGACGCGCCCGGACCGGCCCCGCAAGACCGGACCGAGCGCGCCCAACGCCCGGCGGCACACCGAGCCCGCCCCGGCTCCTCCGCTGCGGAGCGGCGCAACGAGAGGGTCGCCCCCCCCCGCGCGCGCTCCGCCTCCTCCCTTTGCGAGCGAACTCGCAAAAGGAGGCGACCGCTGACCAGACCTCCCCGAACCCCAGCATGGCGCTCAACCACGCCGGGAAGCGAGAGGTCCGGTCCACCCACCGGCGGGCCCAGTGCGCCGCCGGACGCCGGGCGCGCCCGAGCCAGCCCTCCACAAGACCGGACCGAGCACGCCCAACGCCCGGCGGCACACCGAGCCCGCCCTGGCTCCTCCACTGCGCCCTCTGCGACCCAGAGGGCCGCGTGGAGTCGCCCCACCGTGTCAGAATATTGGCCACGACAGTAACATTCCCCGAGGAATAAGAATCTCTTCCCATTCATCGGGGACGGATACTGCCGCGCCCAGGGTGCACCGTCCACAGCAGCTGCTGTTCCCTCCAGACGTATCGAGAAGGACCGGCAGCCACTGGGCCCCCTAGGAGGTTTTCTGACCTAGCACCCCACCCCAACCTAACCTAACCTAACCTAACCTTTTTTTTTTTTTTTTTTTTTTTTTTTTTTTTTTTTGTTAACGCTGGGAAAAAATGCATTACGCATACCCTCCCGTCGGGGGACAGGAGGGGTATGTGGGACTCCCCGGGCGGACCCGGTATACCCACTAAAACGACCCAGCGCATTCCCGCTTCGTCACAGTGGCGGGGGACTGGGAAACCGGCAAAGCCTTTACGTCCAGTCCTCCGCCGACGATTGCCCCGCAAGACAACCCCTCACACCCTTACGAGTGTGGGGGGCCGGAATGACCGCAAAGGTGACGAGTGCAATGCGGGCGAAGGCACCCCCGTGCCTGCCGCCCGCCGTCACCGTGAGGAGGGAGGGCACAACGCCCTCTCCCCCTTCCGCTGCGGAGCGGCGCAGCGAGGGGATCGCCCCCCCGCGCGCGCCCCGCCTCCTCCCTTTGCGAGACGAACTCACAAAAGGAGGCGACCGCTGACCAGGCCGACCCGCCCCCCAGCGTGGCGCTCAACCACGCCGTGAAGCGAGAGGTCCGGTCCTACCACCGGCCACCGGCGTGCCCAGTGCGCCGCCGGACACCGGGCGCGCCCGAGCCAGCCCTCCACAAGACTGGACCGAGCGCGCCCAACGCCCGGCGGCACACCGAGCCCGCCCCGGCTCCTCCGCTGCGGAGCGTCGCAACGAGAGGATCGCCCCCCCGCGCGCGCTCCGCCTCCTCCCTTTGCGAGCGAACTCGCAAAAGGAGGCGACCGCTGACCAGGCCTCCCCGCCCCCCAGCATGGCATCGACCACGCCGGGAAGCGAGGGCCCGGTCCGACCACCGGCGGGCTTGGTGCGCCGCCGGACGCCGGACGCGTCCAACGCCCGGCGGCACACCGAGCCCGCCCTGGCTCCTCCACTGCGCCCTCTGCGTCTCAGAGGGTCGCGCGGAGTCGCCCCACCGTGTCAGAATATCGGCCACGACAGTAACGTTCCCCGAGGAATAAGAATGTCTTCCCATTCATCGGGGACGGATACTGCCGCGCCCAGGGTGCACCGTCCTCAGCAGCTGCTGTTCCCTCCAGACGTATCGAGAAGGACCGGCAGCCACTGGGCCCCCTAGGAGGTTTTCTGACCTAGCACCCCAACCTAACCTAACCTAACCTAACCTAACCTAACCTAACCTAACCTAACCTAACCTAACCTAACCTAACCTAACCTAACCTAACCTAACCTAACCTTTTTTTTTTTTTTTTTTTTTTTTTTTTTTTTTTTTTTTTTTTTTTTTTTTTTGTTAACGCTGGGAAAAAATGCATTACGCATACCCTCCCATCGGGGGACAGGAGGGGTATGTGGGACTCCCCGGGCGAACCACACCCGGTATACCCACTAAAACGACCCAGCGCATTCCCGCTTCGTCATAGTGGCGGGGGACTGGGAAACCGGCATAGCCTTAACGACCAGTCCTCCGCCGACGATTGCCCCGCAAGGCGACCCCACACACCCTCGCGGGTGTGGGGGGCCGGAATGACCCGCTAAGGTGACGGGTGCAATGCGGGCGAAGGCACCCCCGTGCCTGCCGCCCGCCGTCACCATGAGGAGGGAGGGCACGAAGCCTTCTCCCCCTTCCGCTGCGGAGCGGCGCAGCGAGAGGGTCGCCCCCCCCGCGCGCGCTCCGCCTCCTCCCTTTGCGAGGGAACTCGCAAAAGGAGGCTACCGCTGACCAGGCCTCCCCGCCCCCCAGCATGGCATCGACCACGCCAGGAAGCGAGGGCCCGGTCCGACCACCGGCGGGCTCGGTGCGCCACCGGAAGCCGGACGCGCCCGGCCCGGCCCCGTAAGACCGGACCGAGCGCGCCCAACGCCCGGCGGCACACCGAGCCCGCCCCGGCTCCTCCGCTGCGGAGCGGCGCAACGAGAGGGTCGCCCCCCCCGCGCGCGCTCCGCCTCCTCCCTTTGCGAGCGAACTCGCAAAAGGAGGCTACCGCTGACCAGGCCTCCCCGCCCCCCAGCACGGCGTCGACCACGCCGGGAAGCGAGGGCCCGGTCCTACCACCGGCGGGCCCAGTGCGCCGCCGGACGCCGGGCGCGCCCGAGCCAGCCCTCCACAAGACTGGACCGAGCGCGCCCAACGCCCGGCGGCACACCGAGCCCGCCCTGGCTCCTCCACTGCGCCCTCTGCGGCCCAGAGGGCCGCGTGGAGTCGCCCCACCGTGTCAGAATATTGGCCACGACAGTAACATTCCCCGAGGAATAAGAATCTCTTCCCATTCATCGGGGACGGATACTGCCGCGCCCAGGGTGCACCGTCCTCAGCAGCTGCTGTTCCCTCCAGACGTATCGAGAAGGACCGGCAGCCACTGGGCCCACGAGGAGGTTTTCTGACCTAGCACCCCAACCTAACCTAACCTAACCTTTTTTTTTTTTTTTTTTTTTTTTTTTTTGTTGACGCTGGGAAAAAATGCATTACGCATACCCTCCCGTCGGGGGACGGAAGGGGTATGTGGGACTCCCCGGGCGAACCACACCCGGTATACCCACTAAAACGACCCAGCGCATTCCCGCTTCGTCATAGTGGCGGGGGACTGGGAAACCGGCATAGCCTTAACGACCAGTCCTCCGCCGACGATTGCCCCGCAAGGCGACCCCTCACACCCTCGCGGGTGTGGGGGGCCGGAATGACCCGCAAAGGTGACGAGTGCAATGCGGGCGAAGGCACCCCCGTGCCTGCCGCCCGCCGTCACCATGAGGAGGGAGGGCACAACGCCTTCTCCCCCTTCCGCTGCGGAGCGGCGCAGCGAGAGGGTCGCCCCCACCGCGCGCGCTCCGCCTCCTCCCTTTGCGAGCGAACTCGCAAAAGGAGGCGACCGCTGACCAGGCCTCCCCGCCCCCCAGCATGGCATCGACCACGCCGGGAAGCGAGAGGTCCGGTCCGACCACCGGCGGGCTCGGTGCGCCGCCGGACGCCGGACGCGTCCAACACCCGGCGGCACACCGAGCCCGCCCCGGCTCCTCCGCTGCGGAGCGGCGCAACGAGAGGGTCGCCCCCCCGCGCGCGCTCCGCCTCCTCCCTTTGCGAGCGAACTCGCAAAAGGAGGCGACCGCTGACCAGGCCTCCCCGCCCCCCAGCATGGCATCGACCACGCCGGGAAGCGAGGGCCCGGTCCACCCACCGGCGGGCTCGGTGCGCCGCCGGAAGCCGGACGCGCCCGATCCAGCCCTCCACAAGACCGGACCGAGCGCGCCCAACGCCCGGCGGCACACCGAGCCCGCCCTGGCTCCTCCACTGCGCCCTCTGCGTCTCAGAGGGTCGCGCGGAGTCGCCCCACCGTGTCAGAATATCGGCCACGACAGTAACGTTCCCCGAGGAATAAGAATCACTTCCCATTCATCGGGGACGGATACTGCCGCGCCCAGGGTGCACCGTCCTCAGCAGCTGCTGTTCCTTCCAGACGTATCGAGAAGGACCGGCAGCCACTGGGCCCACGAGGAGGTTTTCTGACCTAGCACCCCAACCTAACCTAACCTTTTTTTTTTTTTTTTTTTTGTTAACGCTGGGAAAAAATGCATTACGCATACCCTCCCGTCGGGGGACAGGAGGGGTATGTGGGACTCCCCGGGCGGACCCGGTATACCCACTAAAACGACCCAGCGCATTCCCGCTTCGTCACAGTGGCGGGGGACTGGGAAACTGGCACAGCCTTTACTTCCAGTCCTCCGCCGACGATTGAAAGGCACAGACCCCTCACACCCTCACGGGTGTGGGGGGTCGGGAATGACCGACGAAGGTGACGGGTGCAATGCGGGCGAAGGCACCCCCGTGCCTGCCGCCCGCCCGTCACCATTAGGAGGGAGGGCACGACGCCTTCTCCCCCGTCTTCGTCTGCGGAGCGCCGCAGCGAGAGGATCGTCCTCCCGTGCGCGCTCCGCTGCCTCCTTTTGCGAGATTACGTCCTCGCAAAAGGAGGCCACCGCTGACCAGGCCTCCTCGCTCCCCAGCATGGCGTCCACCACGCCAGGAAGCGAGAGGTCCGGTCCGACCACCGCGGTCAGACCGCGGCGCAGCTCGGACCACGCCGGGCACACCTCGAGGGTGTGCTGCGCCGTGTCCTCCGCCGCGCCGCAGTCGTGGCACGCCGGGGTTTCCTCCCTCCCGATCCGGTGCAGGTACGATCCGAAGCAACCATGCCCGGATAACACCTGCACCAGACGGAAAGAGAGGAAACCGTGGGACCGCTCGAGCCAGCCCCGCAGGACCGGACCGAGCGCGTCCAACGTCCGGCGGCCAAAGGCGGCGCTGGCGAGGTCCTCCGACCAATGGAGGACGATGGCGTCCCTCGCCTCTCGCCGCACCGCCTCCCGCTCTTCGCCCATGGGGCGCTCCCCGAGCGCCTTTCGGCGCGCCGTCCACTCGTACACTCTGGCGAGCACCCATGCCTCCAACTCCCAAGGCGGGGTGCCGGCCAGAGCGCACGCCGCCGAAAAGCCCACTGAGCGGTAAGCCCTCGCCACCCGCTGTGCAATGGCCCGCTGGGGCCTGCGGATGGCGGTAGCATTCTCCCTCCTATGGAGGGAGTCCGCCCAGATGGGAGCCCCGTAAAGGGCCATGCTCCGCAAAATGCCGGCATAGAGGCGCCGGCATTTCGCCTTGGGAACCTAACCTAACCTAACCTAACCTTTTTTTTTTTTTTTTTTTTTTTTTTTTTTTTTTTTTTTTTTTTAACGCTGGGAAAAAATGCATTACGCATACCCTCCCGTCGGGGGACAGGAGGGGTATGTGGGACTCCCCGGGCGGACCCGGTATACCCACTAAAACGACCCAGCGCATTCCCGCTTCGTCATAGTGGCGGGGGACTGGGAAACCGGCAAAGCCTTTACGTCCAGTCCTCCGCCAACGATTGCCCCGCAAGACAACCCCTCACACCCTTACGAGTGTGGGGGGCCGGAATGACCGCAAAGGTGACGAGTGCAATGCGGGCGAAGGCACCCCCGTGCCTGCCGCCCGCCGTCACCGTGAGGAGGGAGGGCACAACGCCCTCTCCCCCTTCCGCTGCGGAGCGGCGCAGCGAGGGGATCGCCCGCCCGCGCGCGCCCCGCCTCCTCCCTTTGCGAGACGAACTCACAAAAGGAGGCGACCGCTGACCAGGCCGACCCGCCCCCCAGCGTGGCGCTCAACCACGCCGTGAAGCGAGAGGTCCGGTCCTACCACCGGCCACCGGCGTGCCCAGTGCGCCGCCGGACACCGGGCGCGCCCGAGCCAGCCCTCCACAAGACTGGACCGAGCGCGCCCAACGCCCGGCGGCACACCGAGCCCGCCCCAGCTCCTCCGCTGCGGAGCGTCGCAACGAGAGGATCGCCCCCCCGCGCGCGCTCCGCCTCCTCCCTTTACGAGCGAACTCGCAAAAGGAGGCGACCGCTGACCAGGCCTCCCCGCCCCCCAGCATGGCATCGACCACGCCGGGAAGCGAGGGCCCGGTCCGACCACCGGCGGGCTTGGTGCGCCGCCGGACGCCGGACGCGTCCAACGCCCGGCGGCACACCGAGCCCGCCCTGGCTCCTCCACTGCGCCCTCTGCGACCCAGAGGGCCGCGTGGAGTCGCCCCACCGTGTCAGAATATTGGCCACGACAGTAACGTTCCCCGAGGAATAAGAATCTCTTCCCATTCATCGGGGACGGATACTGCCGCGCCCAGGGTGCACCGTCCACAGCAGCTGCTGTTCCCTCCAGACGTATCGAGAAGGACCGGCAGCCACTGGGCCCCCTAGGAGGTTTTCTGACCTAGCACCCCGACCTAACCTTTTTTTTTTTTTTTTTTTTGTTCTCGATGTGGAAATCCTCGATGGATGTCCTCCGCCCTGGGGTAGGCGGAGGGGTCTGTCAGACTCCTACTGACTAAAACCACACCGGTGTTCCCTCGCACACTTGCGTCGGGGGGCAACGGGATCTGATGCGACTTCCGCTGCCCCGGACTAGTGCCGGCCCGCTCGACCTGCGGGCCTCGTCTCGGGGGGGAGTGAGGTGTGAGACTCCCCCCGTTACGTCTAAGAGAGGCGCGCGTGGAACACTACGCGCCGCCGTCTCGGGTCCATTGCGATGGGGGGCGACGGATGTCCCCGAATCCGTCGCCCCTGGACCAATTTAGGGGGGCCGGAAGAGGGCGTTATCCGCCCTCTGCCGACGCCCGGTGCGTCTGCTGCGGGATGGGCGGGAGCTAGTCATCTCCCTCTCCCTCTCCGCAGCTTCCTTCTGCGACATGACGGCTTCGCAGAAGGAAATCACTGCGTCCCAGGACTCTGCGCTGCCAACCATAGAGCGAACGACGGTCGGCAGCGACAGGTCTCCTCCTACCTCTGCGACGAGGGCACGGCGCGGCTCATCCCACGCGGCGCACTCGGCCAGCGTATGCCGCGCCGTGTCCTCCGGACAGTGGACGCAGTGATGGCACCGGGCGTCCGGCTCCCTGCTCAGGCGACACAGGTACTTCCCGAAGCAGCCGTGCCCCGAGAGCACCTGCGTCGCCCGAAACGTCAGGGAGCCGTGCTTCCTCCCGAGCCAGCCGTCGAGTACTGGCCGGATCGCCTCGATTGTGTCGAGGCCGGCGGTAGGGAGCTCTAGCCTCCCCCGCCATTCCGCCACCATGACCTGTCGGAGCTGAGACCGGTACTGCGTTATCTGTCGCTCCACCAGTCTCTCGCCCCGACGATTGGCCCCCTCGCGCCATTGGTACAACGTCGCGAGGGTCTTCGCCTCCAGGTCCCACGGTGGGGATCCGGCCAGTACGCAAGCCGCCTCGTAGGAGATCGTGCGATATCCCCGTACGACCCTGACGGCCATCGCTCTCTGCGGTCTGCGCAGAACGGCGATAGTGCGGGCCGTCAGGTCCGTCGCCCATATCGGGGCCCCGTAAAGGGCCATCGATCGCACGATCCCTACGTACAACCGCCTACAGGCGGTGCTCGGGCCCCCCAGATTGGGAAGCAGCGTTGACAGCGCGCCCGCCGCGCCCATCAACTTGGGCACCAGCCGCTGAAAGTGGGGGCCGAAGTCCCAACGGCTGTCGAGCACCAATCCCAGGTATTTCATGGTTGACTCGACAGCGATCCGGACCCCCCCGACCACAATGTGCGATCCCAACGGCGGTGCCCGTCGGGGGCCATGAAAGGCAATGGCCTCCGACTTGTTGAGGGCCACCTCCAGGCCCAGGCGTCGTATGCGGCTCACCACCTGCGAGACCGCAGCCGTAGCCAGCAACGCTGCTTCCCTGTACGAGCTCCCCCGAGCCGTGACCAGCGTGTCGTCCGCATAACACGTCAGGTTCACTCCCGGCGGGAGCTCGCACCGCAAAACCCAGTCGTATCCGATGTTCCACAGGGGTGGGCCCAGAACCGACCCCTGCGGAACACCGCACGACATCTCGCGACGGCCCGCGCCGTCGCGTCCCATGTAGGTGACACACCTTCCGGACAGATAAGCCCCCACAATGTTGCGGAGGTAGGGAGGCACCCGATGGTATCGCAGGGCCTCCCGGATGCAACTCCAGGGCAGGGTGTTGAACGCGTTGGAGATGTCCAAGGACACCGCCAGCACCACCCCACCCCGGGACACCGCTTCCTCCGCCAGGACTCTAACTCTCATTATGGCGTCGATGGTAGAGCGCCCACGCCGGAAGCCAAACTGGCTGTCGTCCAGGTTCGGCCCCTCTGTACACAAGTGGCTGACGAGGCGATCTGCGATTACTCGCTCGAGCAACTTGCCCGCCTCGTCCAGCAGCACTATGGGCCGATAAGCGGACGACGAATCCGCCGGGCGCCCCGCCTTCTTGAGCAGGACCAGTCGACCAGCCTTCCACCTCGTAGGGAACTGACCCTGCTCAAGGCACGCCGAGAAGAGTCCCCTCAGTGGGGGCTCCAGCTCCTTCAGGGCGAGTACTAGAGCGCGGCCAGGCACTCCGTCGGGCCCCGGAGCAGTGTTTTTTGCCCGGAGCCGCATCACGACCGCGCTCATCTCCGCCTGTGTCACCTCTGGGACGGTTTCGCTCTCCTCTTCTTCCGGCTCTGCAGCTGTGGGCAGAGCCATCGGCGGTGGCTCGTGCTCGGCCCTATCAGGGAAGAGAGCCGAGACCACTCGCTCCAGAAACTCTGGCTCGAGACCTTCCGTTAGCGGGGGCGCCCACGGCCGAAGTTTCCCTCGGACCGTGCGGTACGGGCGCCCCCACGGATCCCCGTCTAGGGTCGCCAGCAGCTCCTCTCTGGAGCGCTTCTTCGACTCGCCGATGGCCAGCCACAGAGCCTCCTTCGCCGCGCTGTACACCTCATACAGCGCGGCTTCTTCGTCGGGATCCCGCAGACGTCTCCTCCGATACCGCGTGTACGGGCGTCTGGCGGCTGCGCACTCGACGCGCAACCGCTCGACCTCGACGCACCACCAGTACACGCGGCGCCTTGCGGACAGAGAGGAGACGCGTGGCATGGACGCGTCGCAGATTTGCGTCATCGCGTCGTTAAACCACTGCGCCTCCTGTTCGACGTCGACGGGACCGACGGTAGCCGACTCCCGGATCCAGGCTTGGACGATGGTGGCTTCCTCGAGAGCTTCCTTGTCGAGGCGTTTCAACGCCCAACGCGGGCCGTCTCTTCGGGGGGCCGATTGGCTACGACCTCCAGCGGTCTGGGTGGAGACGTCGAAGCGTATGTATCGGTGATCCGATAGCGTCTCCACCTCCTCTTCCACGTGCCAATCGTGAACGCGGTGCGCGACAGCGGGACTGGCGAACGAGACGTCCACTATGGACCCACCCCGCTGCCGCACACACGTGTAGGCCGATCCCCGATTCAAGACGGCCAGGCCCGTCGTAACGGCCCACTCCTCTAGCACGTCGCCTCTCGGGTCTGTGACCGGGGATCCCCACGCCGAGGATTTGGCGTTCAGATCACCGAGAAGCAAAACGGGCCGAGGGTGAGACCGGCCGACGACGGCTCCCAACTCGACGAGGAAACTCTCGAAGTCGGCGAGACTCCTGTTGGGCGAAAAGTATGCCCCGATCGTGACGATCCCGTTCACAAGGGCAGCAACCCAACCGTGACCCCGGGATACGTCGACAAGAGTCGCGCCGATGATGGCCACCAGGCCGTCCAGATCTCCCGCCCAGTTTTCCCGGGGGGGGATGTAATACGGCTCAGCGACCACCGCCACATTTATCAACCACTCCGCCATGCTCAGGACCAAGAGATCCTGAGCTCTGGTGCAGTGGTTGATATTCGCCTGGAGGAAACGGAGGGCCATCACTGGCACTCCATTTCCTCGGCGTTTCCAACCACAGGCCGGGAGTCGGCCAAAGAGGTGCTAGGGGGTGCGGCCCCCGCAGGTCTCGTCCACCGCTTGCTGCGCTTTCTGGGCGCGCCGCAAGCGTTGCCACCTATGCTGTGCCCCGCGGACTTTCCTGCAGCTGTACAGAGGCTGCAGTTTGGTTCCGCGGAGCACTGGGACGCCTTATGCCCGGGCTGACCGCAGCGATAGCACAAATCGCTGCGGTCAGTTTCGGCAGTGCACAGTGCCCGGACGTGGCCTTTCTCCAGGCACCGATAGCACTGCAAGGCCCTGGGTGTCAGGAGTTTAACCCTCGCTGACACCCAGCCCACCAGCAGACGTCCCGCGTCGGCGACCTTCTTCGCCGCAGCCACCGGACACCGCACCCAGATGGTGCCAAGCCCGCCAGCATTGACGCGGATGTCGCCCGCCCGCACATTTTCTGGCGGGCATCCGCCGCTCCGGGCTATGGCCGCCACCACCTCCTCTGGGGTCACGGAGTCGTCCAGCCCATCGACCCGCACCTCAGCCGTTTTAATGGGCCTGGACACCCGGGCCTCCTCGGGGTTGAGGACGTCCCTCAGCTTTGCAGCTAGAGAGTCCGCCCTCTCGGCACTGCTGGCCCCCGCCAACTCAAACATTTTGGCCCCCGTGGCTGCCGTCCTGAAACGGAAACCGTCTGGGGTGCCAAAATCGGCGAAGACCAGCTTGCCCCTCGCTTCCGCAAGCACCTTCTGGTACGTCACCCCCCGCTCTTTGGCTTCGGGCTGTAGCGTGACCACTACAGCCTCGGAGCGAGGGATGCGGATTCTTGGGGCCTGCCCCCTTGAGCCCGGTGCGTTCTTGGCCTTGCGGCCCCTCTTCCGCCTCTTCTTGCGGCCTTCGGCCGTCTTCCAAAGACCCTCGTTGGGAGCCGGGTCATGCCCCTGTATTTCAGGATTTATGGCCCCTTCTCTGGGCCTTGTGGCAACCTGCGAGGGCCTTTTGGCCACCTCTGAGGTCCTCTTGGCCACCTGCGAAGGTTTTTTGGCCACCTGCGAGGGCTTTTTGGCCGCCTGCGTGATCTTTTTTGGCGCAGGTGACGCTTTAGCCACCTGTGCCCACGTTGGCCCAGCCGTTGCTGGAGCGGGCTCCGCCTCCTTCCTCCGCTTATCTGCTGCCAGCGGCGGACGAAGGCTAATAGGGGGGTTAAGCCTTGGCTCTATGCTGTCCAGGCGGGCGGTCATAATTCTCAACAGCCGGTCAAATTGGTCTTCCCCCAAAGACCCGTTCTGTGGCAGGGCACGACTATCTGTAGTCGTCGCACCCTGCTGCCGGCTGAAGTCCGCCCTCAGGGCGCTCACCTCCCGTTGAAGCTCCTCCAGCCTCGTGTGGAGACGGTTATTTTCCTCTTGGAGTTTTACCGTCTCCTCCGAGGTTGTTCGGTCAAGGAGGACTTCAACCGCCTCCCTGATGCCGTCTGCCGCCTCCTTCAGAGCCCGCGTGAACGTGCCCTTCAGGTTGCCCGATTTCGTAGCAACCTTCAGGACAACGTCCACGCCGTCTAACACTTGTCGGCCGAGCGCCTCTGCCGTCAGGCCTTCAAGGGCAACGGCGGTCTGCAACCTCCTCTCCCTTGCTTGCCGGGCCATTTCAGCGACCTCGTCGGTCGCTATAGCCTTCCGGCCCTCCCGCCTCGCGGCATTGAGCTCTGCCTTGGTGCTCACCAATGCGGTGGAGGTTTCAGCCTGCTCCACCTGCATTGCCCCGTCGGAGTCACTTGCTCCACTGGCTACCGGCATATCGGGCCGCTTCAGAAAGCGGCTCAGGGAGTCGCGGGACGCTGCCGGAGAGCTCGGTCCGGAAGGTATCCCGCGTCGTCCGCCCCTCCTGGCTGTCGGCACCTTGGGGGCCGGCAGGTCCTCCTCGCTAGACGACAAACCCGCCGAACCCGCTTCCGACTCACAGGCACGCGGCCGTTTCCCCCAAAACTTGGAGGGAGAGGCCGCAACTGCTTGCGGTGTGTTGTCGACCTCCGACAATACACTCACCCTCTCCAGAACCACACGTGGCTCCGCTGGGGAACATAAACTTCTCAGTGACGCAGCGCCAGAGTCCGACACTGCGTCCGTTCTAAAATTAAAGGAGATGAGGTCTTCAAAAGACCTCGATCTCGAGGAGCCTCCTCGGCTCTTGTTGCCATCGGCAAGTGGAAGACGGTTGCTGCCCTCCCCAGAATACGGTGGGCATGACGACCCGGAAGGGGTCGTGGCGGATTCTCCAGCTGCTGAGCAGCTGGTACCGCCCTGGGGTACTTTATTGCAATTCGTCTTGTTCATTTTGGTTTGTTTTCCTTTGAAGGGTGTGGTCCCTGTCTCCTACTCCATCATTCCCCCCCCCCCTTTTTACCCTATGGCTGTCCCATCACCCTCACAGTCACGTCTGATGGGCAGACGCGTACCAGAGGGCGATGAATGCCATGATCACGTACCGTCCGATGAGCCCACTCCGTGAGCCATCGCACGGTACACGACGATACATCCCAGCCCTTTTTTCTTCATTCACTCCCCGAGAACTTCGAGGAATGAACGAGGGTCGCACTAACGACTGATTGATCCATGAGATCTCCCGTCAGCCATACATCCCTTCGCGGTGCGCCGCCGCTTGGGATTCGGGGTAACTTTTTATAGAGGTTTTCTACCTCGCGGTCCGGGCGGTTAAGCCAAGACCCTCGGTCCCTATCGAAGCCGCGAGACGTCGACGATGGGATTACGAGATCGGCGGAGACAGTGAAGGATGGAATCCTTCTCTGTCTGCTCGGAGGCAGGGTGAGTGCACACCGAGCCCGCCCTTGCTCCTCCGCTGTGCCCTCTGCTTTTCAGAGGGTCACGCGGAACAGCGCAGTCCAAATAGGACCCCCTCCCGTGTCAGAATATCGGCCACGACAGTAACGTTCCCCGAGGAATAAGAATCTCTTCTCATTCATCGGGGACGGATACTGACGCGCCCAGGGTGCACCGTCCACAGCAGCTGCTGTTCCCTCCAGACGTATCGAGAAGGACCGGCAGCCACTGGGCCCCCTAGGAGGTTTTCTGACCTAGCACCCCAACCTAACCTAACCTAACCTAACCTAACCTAACCATCTGTGCCCAGGCGGTTTCCCGGGACCCAGGGACTTTTCTCGCACTGGCGAACAAGTGTCTGGAGCATGGACACTTCCCTGGGGCCTGGAAAAGGGCCACGGTGGTGGTCCTCCGTAAACCCGGCAAGGACTCCTACACCACCCCTAAGTCCTATAGGCCGATCGGCCTCCTGCCAGTCCTAGGCAAAATCTTAGAAAAAATGTTAGTAGCAAGGCTCAAATGGCACCTGATCCCGCGGTTTAGTACTCGCCAGTTTGGTTTCATGCCCCAGAGAAGCACTGAGGACTCCCTCTACACCATGATACAACACATCAAAGGAAAGCTAAGTGATAAGAAGCTGATCACTGTTGTGTCACTGGATATAGAGGGAGCCTTCGACAGCGCATGGTGGCCGGCTATCAGGACCAGACTGGCTGAGGAAAAGTGCCCGGTGAACATCAGGCGAATGCTAGACAGCTACTTGACTGGCAGGAGCGTCCGAGTCAGGTACGCGGGTGCGGAGTGCCTGAGGCACACTAATAAGGGGTGTGTGCAGGGGTCTATTGGCGGTCCGATCCTATGGAATCTGATACTTGACCCCTTGCTGAAGGGTCTGGAGGATCGGGGAGACTACTGTCAGGCTTTCGCCGATGACGTGGTCATGATCTTCGACGGTGACACAGCATTGGAAGTTCAGAGACAGGCCAATGCCGCCCTCGAGTATGTTCGGGAGTGGGGCATCCGAAACAAGCTAAAGTTTGCACCACATAAAACCTGTGCAATGGTAATAACCAGGAAGCTTAAGTACGATGTCCCACTCTTGAGCATGGGCGGGGTTGGCATTGGCATGTCCAAGGAAATAAAAATTCTGGGGCTCACCGTCGACCACCAGCTCACTTTCAACACCCACGTCGCCAACGTTTGCAGAAAAGCTGTCAATGTCTACAAACAGCTGGCACGGGCGGCTAAAGTGAGCTGGGGCCTTCACCCGGAGATCATCCGCGTCATCTACACGGCAGTGGTCGAACCGATCATCCTCTACGCCGCAAGCGCCTGGGCACCGGCCGCTAAAAAAGTGGGGGTGGTCAAACAGCTCAACGTGGTCCAAAGGGGGTTTGCGCAGAAACTGTGCGGGGCCTACCGCACGGTCTCCCTCCACTCGGCACTGGTGCTGGCTGGGATACTCCCACTTGACCTTCGTATACGGGAGGCGGCTGCGCTGTACGAGGCCAGGAGGGGGGTGCCCCAGCCCGTGCTAGGGGGCGGGGAGGTTGAGCGGATGGCTCCTGCAGCAGAAGCTCCACACCCTGCGGACCAATTGAGCCTAGAGTTCGGAAGCCTGGTAGACGAGGAACAATACAGGAACCACAGCGATTTCGCTGTGCGAATATTCACGGACGGCAGCAAGATTGAGGGCAAAGTCGGAGCGGCACTATCCTTGTGGAATGGTGCCACCGAAACTAAGGCCCTCAAACTTGCTTTGCCGTCTTACTGCACCGTCTACCAGGCTGAGCTTTTGGCCCTACACAGAGCGGCGGGAGAGGTGCTCAGGCGTGGAGAGACCACGTTCGGCATCTTCAGCGACTCCAAGGCGGCCCTTCAGTCGGTTGCAAATGCAAGTTCCCCCCATCCTTTGGCCGTGGAAACAAGGGACACCATCCGACGCTGTAAGCTCCAGGACAAGAGTGTCTCCTTGTTCTGGATAAAAGCCCACGCGGGATTGGAGGGAAACGAGCGAGCCGACCAACTTGCGAAGGAAGCTGCCTTGAAGTCGAAGAAGAAGCCGGACTACGACCTGTGCCCTGTTTCATACGTCAAGCGGCAGATCCGGGTGGAGTCGCTTGACGAGTGGAACCGTAGGTACCAGCAGGGAGGTACAGCAGGGGTCACAAAAATGTTCCTCCCAGACGCGACCCACGCCTACAGGATTGTGACGAAAGTAAAACCGTCTGGAATACTGACACAGATCCTGACAGGGCACGGTGGGTTCTCTGAATACCTGCACCGTTTCAAGTGTAAGGGGAACCCATCGTGCATCTGTGAACCTGATGCGGTGGAGTCAGTTGCCCACATCCTCTTGGACTGTCCAGCATTCGCGGCGGAGCGTAACGATGCCGAGCAGAGATTGGATACAGGCATAGACAGAAACAACATACATAAGATAATGTCTGAAAATAAACATAGAAATATCTTACTGGAATACTGTTTGAAGGTTGCAACGAAAGTAA
Source organism: Eurois occulta (assembly GCA_950022335.1). Classification (NCBI taxonomy): domain Eukaryota; kingdom Metazoa; phylum Arthropoda; class Insecta; order Lepidoptera; family Noctuidae; genus Eurois; species Eurois occulta. Next base: position 20,457,761 of record OX465490.1, on the reverse strand, counting down.
TCAAACGCAATAAAGAAAATGTGCTTTAAAAGCTGTGCTTTTCCAAATATGGATGTTTCTGCACTGGAAAAGATATTTGAAATAAGCGTAGAACAACAAGCACCTATATTAAAATATTTTAGAATTAATAAAATAAACACATAGAATCGTAATATATATATTAGAGTAAATTATTCAAAATAAGATTGCAACTAAACAAAACAGCTTTTAAAAATTCAAGATTAAAAAGGTCTCTGACTATGTCAGGGGGACACGAGCAGAGCAGGAGTGGGTTTTAGTCGGTTCGAGTCCGACACTACCTCCACTGTCTCACACCCTGTGAGATAGTGGAGGTGTCCGTGGGGATTTCCCACTCCTGCCAATAATAAAAAAAAAAAAAAAAAAAAAAAAAAACCTAACCTAACCTAACCTAACCTTTTTTTTTTTTTTTTTTTTTTTTTTTTTTTTTTTTTTTTTTTTTGACGCTGGGAAAAAATGCATTACGCATACCCTCCCGTCGGGGGACGGGAGGGGTATGTGGGACTCCCCGGGCGGACCCGGTATACCCACTAAAACGACCCAGCGCATTCCCGCTTCGTCACAGTGGCGGGGGACTGGGAAACCGGCACAGCCTTTACTTCCAGTCCTCCGCCGACGATTGAAAGGCACAGACCCCTCACACCCTTACGGGTGTGGGGGGTCGGGAATGACCGACGAAGGTGACGGGTGCAATGCGGGCGAAGGCACCCCCGTGCCTGCCGCCCGCCCGTCACCATTAGGAGGGAGGGCACGACGCCTTCTCCCCCGTCTTCGTCTGCGGAGCGCCGCAGCGAGAGGATCGTCCTCCCGCGCGCGCTCCGCTGCCTCCTTTTGCGAGATGACCTCCTCGCAAAAGGAGGCTACCGCTGACCAGGCCTCCTCGCTTCCCAGCATGGCGTCGACCACGCCGGGAAGCGAGAGGTCCGGTCCGACCACCGCGGTCAGACCGCGGCGCAGCTCGGACCACGCCGGGCACACCTCGAGGGTGTGCTGCGCCGTGTCCTCCGCTGCGCCGCAGTCGTGGCATGCCGGGGTTTCCTCCCTCCCGATCCGGTGCAGGTACGATCCGAAACAACCATGCCCGGATAACACCTGCACCAGACGGAAAGAGAGGAAACCGTGGGACCGCTCGAGCCAGCCCCGCAGGGCCGGACCGAGCGCGTCCAACGTCCGGCGGCCAAAGGCGGCGTTGGCGAGGTCCTCCGACCAATGGAGGACGATGGCGTCCCTCGCCTCCTGCCGCACGGCCTCCCGCTCCTCGGCGACGGGGCGCTCCCCGAGCGCCTTCCTGTGCGCCGTCCACTCGTACACTCTGGCGAGCACCCAAGCCTCCAACTCCCATGGCGGGGTGCCCGCCAGAGCGCACGCCGCCGAGAAGCCCACCGAGCGGTAGGCCCTCGCCACCCGCTGTGCAATGGCCCGCTGGGGCCTGCGGATGGCGGTGGCATTCTCCCTCCTGTGGAGGGAGTCCGCCCAAATGGGGGCCCCATATAGGGCCATGCTCCGCAAAATGCCGGCATAGAGGCGCCGACATTTCGCCTTGGGTCCCCCCAGGTTCGGGAGGAGCCACGAGAGGGCGTCCGCGGCCTTCAACAGGCGCGTCGACAGCCCGCTGAAATGCGGGCCGAAGCGCCACCTGTCGTCCAGCACCAGCCCCAGATATTTCATCTGGGGCTGGACCCCTATACGGACGCCCTCCACGACGATGTGGGCGTCGGCAGGGCAGCGCTGCCGGGGACCGCGAAAGAACACGGCCTCCGTTTTGTGCAGCGCCACCCTCAATCCCAGGCGGCGGATCCTTTCTGCCACCAAGGACCCGCCAGCCGAGGCCAGAATGGCCGCGTCCGCAAAGTTCCTCCCCCGGGCAGTGAGCAGAGTGTCATCCGCGTAGCAGATTACACTCGTGCCCGGGAGGAGGACTCCCCGCAGGAGCCAGTCGAATCCGATGTTCCACAAGGGGGGCCCCAGGACCGACCCCTGTGGAACACCAGACTCTGCGCCGTACCGCCTCACTGTGGCCGACTTGTCCACGAGGAGGACCTCGCGGTCCTCCAAGTAGTCGGCCAGGAGACTCCGCAGATATTGGGGCACCCCGTGATAACGGAGCGCCTCCAATATCGTCGAGTGGGGGACGGAGTTGAAGGCGTTGGCAATGTCGAATGACACCGCCAGCACCCCGTCCCCCGCCTCCACCGCCTCCTTCACCTGGCCCTTGAGAAGGGCCAGCGCGTCGATCGTCGAACGCCCACGACGGAAACCGTACTGGGCGTCCGACAGATCGGGGCCGATCCCCCGCAAATGGCTATCCAGCCTCCCGGCGACAATCCCCTCGAACAATTTACCGACCTCATCGAGCAAAACGATGGGCCGGTATGCCGAGGGGGAGTCCACCGGGCGTCCCTCCTTCCGGAGGAGGCACAATTGCCCCTCCTTCCAGAGTTTCGGGAACCTCCCAGCCGTAAAACACGCGCTGAAGAGGTCCCGAAACCTGTCCTCCATTTGGGAGGCGGCAATCGCCACCACCCGTGCAGGGACGCCGTCCGGACCGGGGGCAGTCTTCTTCGCGCGGAGGCTCAATACCCCCGCGTAGAATTCCGCCGCCGTGACCGGGGGCACCTCCACCTCCAGTGGAGTCGCCACTTGCGGGGGATCCATTGTTGGAGGGGCGAAGTCGGTCCTGCGTGGAAACAGGGACCGGACCACCCCATCCAACAATGCCGGCTCGAGGGTCTCCGACAGTGGGGGACCATAGGGGCGGAGCTGATTCCGCGCCGCCTTATATGGCCTCCCATAGGGGTCCCTGTCGAGACCCTCCAGCATCTCGGCCCTCGCCGAGTCCTGCGCAGCGCCCATTGCAGACTTGAGGGCCGCCGTAGCCTCTCGGTAAGAGGCGTACAGGCGGTCCTCCTCTGCCCGGACTCGGTTCTGGGCGCTGCGCCGTCGGCTACGCGCGTAGGCCCTTCTGGCCGCCACGCAGGTGGCCCGGAGCCCCGCCAGCTCCTCCGTCCACCAATAAACGGCACGACGGGGAGGCGGACGGCGAGACCGAGGCATGCTGGAGTTGCACACCTCGGTCAAAGACCGCCGTAGCCGGACCGCTGCGGCGTCAACGTCCGGGACCTCCTCGACAGGGGGAGGCGACAGCCAGTCCTGGAGGAAGGCGGCCTCCTTGGCTGCCTCCCGGTCCAGGCGGGTGAGTGCCCACCGCGGGAAGGGAGATTGCCCAGCGCGGGCCGTCCCCCCTCCACGCTGTGTGGAGATGTCGAACCGCACATAACGGTGGTCCGACAAGGTCTCCACCAGCTCCACCCGCCAGTTCACGACGCGGGCGGCTAGCGCGGGGGTGGCAAACGACACGTCCACCACCGACCCGCCCTGTTGCCGCACACACGTGTGGACCGCCCCCCTGTTGAGGAGGGACACACCGCACGAGGCCGCCCAAAACTCGACGGCGCGTCCCCGGACGTTGCAGCCTACGGCCGGGTTGCCCCAGGCCACCGACTTGGCGTTTAGGTCGCCGAGCACCACGACCTGGCGTGGCGCCGCCCTCCCTACGACAGCAGTGAGGATCTCGAGGAAATCCTCAAAGTCCGAGAGAGGGCGGTTTGGGGAGAAATACACCCCCACCATCGCTATCTCTCCCCACGCGGCGGCCACGTATCCCGGTCCCCTCTCTAAGAGCGAGAGGGGAGGGGAGTCCGTGGAAGACCGCGCCACCAACGCCACCAAGCCGTCCCGGTCGCCCAGCCAACGGCCAGGGACCGAGTAGGGTTCGGCGACCACCGCCAAGTCCACCAACCACTCAGCCATGGTCTGCATCAGCAGATCCTGGGCTGTCCTGCAGTGGTTGGCGTTCGCCTGAAGGATGCGATGTTTGACTCTGGCCATCAGTCGGACATCGCACCCTCCTCCGCAGCCGCCGCAGGAACGGCGGTGTTAGCGGCAGCAGCAGGCGCAGGCCCGGTCGGCGCCTGCGCTTTGCCACGCTTAGGAGGGGGATTGCACTTCCCCCCCTTCATCACGTGGCCTGCCCGGCGGCCACTGGCGGCACACACCGCGCAGTGCGGCGTGGCGGCCTGGCAGGAGGCGACTTTGTGGCCCTCCTTGCCGCAGCGGTAACAAGTGTCCGACCGGTCCACTTTGGACGGACACAGGGGCCGGGTGTGTCCGATGCCGAAGCACCGGAAACACCGCAGAGGCCGGTCCTCGAGTGCCCGGACCGCGCCCGAGCTGAACCCGACTTGAAGCCGTCCTTTCGCAAGGACGGCTTTGGCAGCTGCGATTGGGCACTCGAGGCGGATTGTGCCCATTCCGCCGCGGCCGGGCCTTATGTCCCGGCCTTGGACCGCCGCCGCGCCACAGCCCCCTACCGCTGCGACCGCCGCCACTACCTCCTCCTTGGTGACGGAGTCATCCAGCTCCGTCACCTCTATGGCCGCCAACTTGACCGGCCGGGCCACCTTGGCAGAGTCCGCGATGACCTCCTGCAGCTTGGCTGCAAAGAGGTCAGCGCGGGCGCTGCCCTCGGCCCCCGGGAACTCAAAAATTCGAGCCCCGGCCTGCGTCCGCCGGCACGACACACTGCCGATCCCCAGCTGTGTGGGATCGGCATTGCCGCGCGCTCGCACCAAAATGGAGGCGTAGGTCTCCCCTCGCCCCGCAGCCTCCGCGGTGAGCGTCACCACGACGGCTGCGGTTTTCGGGGGGACCAACTGCCCCCTTCCCCCGCCCTTCCCTTTGCCGCTCTCCTTACCCCTTCCCCCGCCGGTCGGCTGCAACCGGCTGGGAGCGGGGCCAGCGGGGACGGCAGGGACGGCAGGGAGGGCCGCTGCCGACCTCTTGCCCTTCCCTTTGCCCTTCCCCTTCCGGCCCACTTTCGTCCACTCGTTGGACGGAGTGGTCGACGGGAGAAGGGCATCCTCCGCCTGGGTTGAGGACGGCCCCGGCTCAGACCGCCTCTCACCTGCCTGGCTTGAGGACGGCCCCGGCTCAGACCGCCTCTTATCCGCCGCAAGCGGCGGTCGGAGGCGCGTCTCCGGCAGGAGCCGGTCCTCGATTCCTGCAAAGCAGGCTCTCGTGAAGGCCCTCTCCTCCATTACTACCTTGCGGATGATATCCTCAAGGTTGGAGGAGGAGGGGCCTTCTGCTGCAGGCCTCACCTTGGCCTGTTGTGGCCGGGCCGAGGCAGCGCCCTCTGCCACAGGGCTCGCCTTGGCTTGTTGTGGCCGGGCCGAGGCAGCACCCTCTGCCACAGGGCTCGCCCCGGCCTGTTGTGGCCGGGCCGTGGCTTCAGCCAGCTTCAGATGAAGCTGGCTGACCTCCGACTGCAGGCGATCCACCCTCGCCTGCAGCTGCCGCGTCTCGTCGGAGGCCGTCCGCTGGACCAGCTCAGCGACGACACCGCGCATGCTCGCGGCCCGACATTTCAGGGCCTTCTGAAAAGTGCCCTTCAGGTTGGAGGACTTAGAGGCGACCTCAACGATCTCCTCCTCGTCCTCCTCCGCCATCCTCTCCAGCTCCGCCAAGGAGTGGTTCGCGTACAACACCCGGGACGCACCGTACCCGGACTTGGCACGGGCGACGCACGCACGCTTCTCCTTGGCGGCAACCCGCTCCTCCAGCTCTTGCTGGAGCTGCACTTTCCGGGCCAGGTCTACCTGGCGTTGGGCGTCCGCGAGCCCAACGACGTGGGTATCCACGGCCGTCGTCGTCGGCTTTCCAGCCTTCGACAACGGCTTGGACCCCGAAGCCGAGGAACTCTCGGACCCGCAACTTTGGAAGACCCGCTTCCGCGACCGCGAGCCACTCGCGTTCGACCCTCCAACGACCGAGTCGCTGTCAGACGACTCGGCCCCTCCAAAATAGCTAGCCGCAGACGGCGCGCGGCTAACTTCAGACGCCGAAGCGTCAGGGTGGCCCTGAGAAGGGCCTTTTGGGTGGCCCTGAGAAGGGCCTTTGGGTTGGCCCTGAGAAGGGCCCTTGGGTTGGCCCTGAGAAGGGCCTTTGGGTTGGCCCTGAGAAGGGCCTTTGGGTTGGCCCTGAGAAGGGCCTTTGGGTTGGCCCTGAGAAGGGCCTTTTGTTTTTAAAAAGCGCCCGCAGGCGTCCCGCGAGGGAGTAGAAGGCATCGAAGACGAGACAAGGCAGTTAAAAATAGTTAAAATTCGCTTCGAGATCACAGAGCACTTTAGCCAGACCCAGTCTGCCACTCCGTTACGGTGGTCAGAACTGGGCTGTTTCCAGGGGACACGACGTGGACGTATGCTCTGTGGGGGGTCCCCCAACCTAACCTAACCTAACCTTTTTTTTTTTTTTTTTTTTTTTTTTGTTGACGCTGGGAAAAAATGCATTACGCATACCCTCCCGTCGGGGGACAGGAGGGGTATGTGGGACTCCCCGGGCGGACCCGGTATACCCACTAAAACGACCCAGCGCATTCCCGCTTCGTCATAGTGGCGGGGGACTGGGAAACCGGCAAAGCCTTTACGTCCAGTCCTCCGCCGACGATTGCCCCGCAAGACAACCCCTCACACCCTTACGAGTGTGGGGGGCCGGAATGACCGCAAAGGTGACGAGTGCAATGCGGGCGAAGGCACCCCCGTGCCTGCCGCCCGCCGTCACCGTGAGGAGGGAGGGCAAAACGCCCTCTCCCCCTTCCGCTGCGGAGCGGCGCAGCGAGGGGATCGCCCCCCCGCGCGCGCCCCGCCTCCTTCCTTTGCGAGACGAACTCACAAAAGGAGGCGACCGCTGACCAGGCCGACCCGCCCCCCAGCGTGGCGCTCAACCACGCCGTGAAGCGAGAGGTCCGGTCCTACCACCGGCGGGCCCAGTGCGCCGCCGGACGCCGGGCGCGCCCGAGCCAGCCCTCCACAAGACTGGACCGAGCGCGCCCAACGCCCGGCGGCACACCGAGCCCGCCCCGGCTCCTCCGCTGCGGAGCGTCGCAACGAGAGGATCGCCCCCCCGCGCGCGCTCCGCCTCCTCCCTTTGCGAGTTGACCTCGCAAAAGGAGGCCACCGCTGACCAGGCCGACCCGAGCCCCAGCGTGGCGCTCAACCACGCCGGGAAGCGAGAGGTCCGGTCCTACCACCGGCGGGCCCAGTGCGCCGCCGGACGCCGGGCGCGCCCGATCCAGCCCTCCCAAGACCGGACCGAGCGCGCCCAACGCCCGGCGGCACACCGAGCCCGCCCTGGCTCCTCCGCTGCGGAGCGGCGCAACGAGAGGATCGCCCCCCCGCGCGCGCTCCGCCTCCTCCCTTTGCGAGCGAACTCGCAAAAGGAGGCGACCGCTGACCAGGCCTCCCCGCTCCCCAGCATGGCATCGACCACGCCGGGAAGCGAGAGGTCCGGTCCAACCACCGGCCACCGGCGGGCTCGGTGCGCCGCCGGACGCCGGACGCGTCCAACGCCCGGCGGCACACCGAGCCCGCCCTGGCTCCTCCACTGCGCCCTCTGCGACCCAGAGGGCCGCGTGGAGTCGCCCCACCGTGTCAGAATATTGGCCACGACAGTAACGTTCCCCGAGGAATAAGAATCTCTTCCCATTCATCGGGGACGGATACTGCCGCGCCCAGGGTGCACCGTCCACAGCAGCTGCTGTTCCCTCCAGACGTATCGAGAAGGACCGGCAGCCACTGGGCCCCCTAGGAGGTTTTCTGACCTAGCACCCCAACCTAACCTTTTTTTTTTTTTTTTTTTTTTTTGTTGACGCTGGGAAAAAATGCATTACGCATACCCTCCCGTCGGGGGACGGAAGGGGTATGTGGGACTCCCCGGGCGAACCACACCCGGTATACCCACTAAAACGACCCAGCGCATTCCCGCTTCGTCATAGTGGCGGGGGACTGGGAAACCGGCAAAGCCTTTACGTCCAGTCCTCCGCCGACGATTGCCCCGCAAGACAACCCCTCACACCCTCACGGGTGTGGGGGGCCGGAATGACCGCAAAGGTGACGAGTGCAATGCGGGCGAAGGCACCCCCGTGCCTGCCGCCCGCCGTCACCATGAGGAGGGAGGGCACGACGCCCTCTCCCCCCTCCGCTGCGGAGCGGCGCAGCGAGGGGATCACCCCCCCGCGCGCGCTCCGCCTCCTCCCTTTGCGAGACGAACTCGCAAAAGGAGGCAACCGCTGACCAGGCCTCCCCGCCCCCCAGCATGGCCGCCACCACGCCGGGTAGCGAGAAGTCCGGTCCGACCACCGGCGGGCTTGGTGCGCCGCCGAAAGCCGGACGCGCCCGGCCCGGCCCCGCAGGGCCAGCCCGAGCGGCGCCACGGCCCCCCCCCCCCCAAACCCGGCGCAGGCGCCATCCAGACACGGCCGTCCCGGCCCGCACGCGTGCCAGACCGGGAGAGGGGAAGCCCCCCCCCCCCATCAAGCACGGGTGCGGTCCGGGACGGCCGCGTGGGAGTTTCCAGACAACACCCGCACCAGACGGAAAGAGAGGAGACCGCGGGACCGCCCGAGCCAGCCCCGCAAGACCGAACCGAGCGCGCCCAACGCCCGGCGGCACACCGAGCCCGCCCTGGCTCCTTCACTGCGCCCTCTGCGACCCAGAGGGCCGCGTGGAGTCGCCCCACCGTGTCAGAATATTGGCCACGACAGTAACATTCCCCGAGGAATAAGAATCTCTTCCCATTCATCGGAGACGGATACTGCCGCGCCCAGGGTGCACCGTCCACAGCAGCTGCTGTTCCCTCCAGACGTATCGAGAAGGACCGGCAGCCACTGGGCCCCCTAGGAGGTTTTCTGACCTAGCACCCCACCCCAACCTAACCTAACCTAACCTAACCTAACCTAACCTAACCTAACCTAACCTTTTTTTTTTTTTTTTTTTTTTTTTTTTTTTTTTTTTTTTTTTTTTGTTGACGCTGGGAAAAAATGCAATTACGCATACCCTCCCATCGGGGGACAGGAGGGGTATGTGGGACTCCCCGGGCGAACCAAACCCGGTATACCCACTAAAACGACCCAGCGCATTCCCGCTTCGTCATAGTGGCGGGGGACTGGGAAACCGGCATAGCCTTAACGACCAGTCCTCCGCCGACGATTGCCCCGCAAGGCGACCCCTCACACCCTCGCGGGTGTGGGGGGCCGGAATGACCCGCTAAGGTGACGGGTGCAATGCGGGCGAAGGCACCCCCGTGCCTGCCGCCCGCCGTCACCATGAGGAGGGAGGGCACGAAGCCTTCTCCCCCTTCCGCTGCGGAGCGGCGCAGCGAGAGGGTCGCCCCCCCCGCGCGCGCTCCGCCTCCTCCCTTTGCGAGCGAACTCGCAAAAGGAGGCTACCGCTGACCAGTGCCTCCCCGCCCCCCAGCACGGCGTCGACCACACCGGGAAGCGAGGGCCCGGTCCGACCACCGGCGGGCTCGGTGCGCCACCGGAAGCCGGACGCGCCCGGACCGGCCCCGTAAGACCGGACCGAGCGCGCCCAACGCCCGGCGGCACACCGAGCCCGCCCCGGCTCCTCCGCTGCGGAGCGGCGCAACGAGAGGGCCGCGTGGAGTCGCCCCACCGTGTCAGAATATTGGCCACGACAGTAACATTCCCCGAGGAATAAGAATCTCTTCCCATTCATCGGGGACGGATACTGCCGCGCCCAGGGTGCACCGTCCACAGCAGCTGCTGTTCCCTCCAGACGTATCGAGAAGGACCGGCAGCCACTGGGCCCCCTAGGAGGTTTTCTGACCTAGCACCCCAACCTAACCTAACCTAACCTAACCTAACCTAACCTAACCTAACCTAACCTAACCTAACCTAACCTAACCTAACCTAACCTAACCTAACCTAACCTAACCTAACCTAACCTAACCTAACCTAACCTAACCTAACCTAACCGGAATATATTCGGTTCTAGACGTGCGATTTTGAAGCTGTTTTCAGCATTTTTAGACGAAACTAGGCGTCCGCCGACGTCCTGACGATATTGCACTCACCGAACAACCCCTATAAAAAAAAAAAAAAAAAAAAAAAAAAAAAAAAAAAAAAAAAAAAAAAAAAAACTTCCCCACAACCCTTGGAAATTTTCGATTTTTTTTAGATAAAATCATCAAAATTTAGTGTTTTTCCAAATTTTTATTCAAAATAACATTAGATTATAGTTGCAATAGTACTCACCCTTCATCCCTGTGTTCTGGTCCGCGTTCCGTGAGCCGGTGCCCAGGTTGGAGGTTGAAACCCTAAATTTTTTGGTCCAAAAAAACTAGTTTTTTGACCAAAACTCAAAAATTTTATTCGGCACCTACCCTGTTTTATTTCGTAATTAGCTAGCCCGCGACGAGCCGCTTCTTTTGAGACCTCGCTCGCCCGCCTAGCTCAAATGAAACTTGTTATTTTTAAAAAATAGTTTTTTCTCATAGTTTCTGTATAGTACCTAAGTCCACCTAAGGGAGATAGTTTTTAATAAAAAAGTGAATATATTCGGTTCTAGACGTGCGATTTAGAAGCTGTTTTCAGCATTTTTAGACTAAACTAGGCGTCCGCCGACGTCCTGACGATATTGCACTCACCGAACAACCCCTATAAAAAACTTCCCCACAACCCTTGGAAATTTTCGAATTTTTTTAGATAAAATCATCAAAATTTAGTGTTTTTCCAAATTTTTATTCAAAATAACATTAGATTATAGTTGCAATAGTACTCACCCTTCATCCCTGTGTTCTGGTCCGCGTTCCGTGAGCCGGTGCCCAGGTTGGAGGTTGAAACCCTAAATTTTTTGGTTCAAAAACTAGTTTTTTGACCAAAACTCAAAAATTTTATTCGGCACCCACCCTGTTTTATTTCGTAATTAGCTAGCCCGCGACGAGCCGCTTCTTTTGAGACCTCGCTCGCCCGCCTAGCTCAAATAAAATTTTGCCACCCACCCGCCCTCTGGTCTATAGGAAGGTAGACGTGGGGTTTTCGGCAAAAATTATTTATTTTTAATTTATCTATTTTAGCTTTTGTAACGCCTTTTTAAGGGTTTAGTAGGGAAAGTTCGATTTTAAATTGCATTTGACCGAGTCTACAAAGACTGATAATTATTTTAATTTTATTTGACATTGGACGATTATTATTATTTTAATATTATTGAATTTACATATTATTTTAACTGATTTAATTATTATATTATTGAAGGGTCCACTGCAATAGTGATAAATGTCCAAAAATGTTACAATTCAAACTAATACCGTCATTCGGTTACTTGATATATGCAGTTTACGATCACGTTTACAAACTTAGCAATATCGCTTCCAGTCTCGAGATAATTGAGTTTTTAATATTTGGCTACACGGTTAGAACGCTCAACGTCACAGGTGTTCACGGCAATAATGATCAATGTCCATTGCTTCGTAGGTAGCCATCTTTTTTTATCCCGCCAATTTGTCTTGTCTGTCATTTTCGATTCGTCTGGCGTTGTGTAAGGTTGTTTGAGGTTATTAAACATAAAAAGTGTTATTTCCTTCTTAAAATTATGTCTGAAAGCAACGAAATGACTAAGAATACGAAGAAAAGAAAACAGACTGGCAGAATGAGTGATGTTTTAAAGAAACTTCGACTCCAGTCACATGAAATTGGCGATGCCTGCAACTGTGATCGTCTTAAATGTTTTGAAGCAATAAGTGAGGACCAGAGAGCAAGAATAATAAGGCAATTTAATAGTTTCGACAACAGGTATGATCAGGATAATTACTTAAGCGGGCTTATAAACTTAACTAATGTGCAACGTCGTCGTCCGCGAGTAGCAGAAAAAGATGCAAAATTACATAATAAAGCATACTATTACAAGATTCGTCTGCTTGATAATGATACTTACGAGGTACCTGTGTGTAGAAAAGCTTTTTTGTCCTTACATGAAGGGTCATCTGCAATAGTGATAAATGTCCTTCGTTTATCGTTCTGAGATAATCAGGTTTTAAGGTTATAAACGGTGAAAATAAACACAGTGTTAGAGATAGGAAAATAGTTTTTATTTATGATATAGGGCATGTATTATAGTAATAGTTCTTTGGAAAATAATCATTCTTAAGTAACTTTAATAATAATAAAAAAAACAAGGTAAGTACTAAAAATTAAGGACAATAACGGTCAATGTCCACACTTTGACCAAGGTCAATAATGATAGTTGTCCTAGGTTAAAGAAAACGAAGTTAAAATAGTAATTAATCAACATTTAAATCTCTAATTGCAGCATTGGGAAGCTTATCGTAATAGTCTCTTGTTTCAGGCCTACAGAATCTTTTCAAAATCTGCAGGTCATTATACTTTTCCCTGGATATAGGGAGCCTGTCTTTATAAGCTAGACCTGGTAATTTAAATTCTCCCTCATTAATACCCTCCTTCATAGAGCGAAGACAAGCTGGTGTGTTAACCACAGATGATTCCCATGGACTATTACTAAAATTTCTATGAAACATGAGCCGTGGATGTTCTTTATGGACTCTAAATTCACGCACAGGTCTTGTGGGAAAAGGGCAAGTTTTCTTGTAAAACGGTTTTAGAAATGCAGTCCAGCCCTTGAATGCATCTTGTGAACATTCGATGACCTCGAAAGGTTTCGGTCTTTGTCGAGCTCCACGCACGTGATCAGCCCATTCTTCAGGGAGTTCAATCCTAGCCTTTTGATTTAAGAAGGCCATGTTTCGATCACATTCCATGTACGAGTGACCTCTTATTGGGAATACAACTTTGACAGATTCTAAGCGATGGCAACAGTGAACTATGTAGTGTAATACTCTAAAGATGGTATAATTTTTGTTTTGACCGCCACATGAGTCACAAAAAATTATAAGACTCTTGCACTGTTCGTCGATTTCATTAAATATGAAACTGAAGAGATGAGAGGCTACATCATCTGATCCTTTTCGTCCAATGCTCTCATCATATGCGAAAAAATATGATGAGGAATCAGCAAGCACATGTATATTAAACATAAAATAACTGAGCTGTCTTTTATAATATACATCGTTAGTAGAAATGTTCGGTATGGGAAGATTTTTTGAGAAATCCATTGCTATCGCAACTGTTGTTGCATCTTGCCTTGCTCTCAAACGAGCATTCCTTTTACTATCATAAAAAACTTCAGCTTTCTTTTTGTGAGCCAAGTTTTCGATTTCTAATTTTCGAAGTTGAGACAAAATCTGAGATTTTTCCAAACCATCAGGAAGAGAAGCAATTTTTATTTCAAAATGCTTTTTTTCTGCTTGGAATTCGTCGCAAGTTGAACATGTATCCATCCTGGGATAACCGAATGATATGTTGAAGTTTTTATTGAAAAAGTTTCGATATGATTCGTATGAAACTTTATTATTTGGATGATCTTCATTAAACATTTTGTGAATTTTACGTATGTTCAACTCATCTGAGAGATATATTTTTTGACTTTCATGTAAATTGTAGTGGCCTTTTTTACCAATAACTGATTTTAAAGTGTCAATTTGCTTGTGCATCAGAACAGTAGTTTGCTTAGAAAGCTGTGTTTTAACATGTTTTCCTCGTTTATCCTTTTGAACAACGCCGTGCTCAGTCAAAGATTTTTGAATAAACTGAAGTCTTCTTCCAGTAATACCATTTACTGTGTTCCCCCCTTTACAGGGACACAGAGTTACCAGTGTCCACCCAATAACCCTCTCCTCCTGAGTGGATATTGTTGTGCTGATTCCCCCCTTTGGGTTTTTTGGCAAAAAACTTAATTTATTTTATTTTATCTCTTTTCAGCTGGTTTGTGGGGAAAGTTCGGTTTGAAGCAATTCTGACCAAAAATTTTACAAATTTTTAAATTTTTTACAATTTTAATCTATAATTTTATTTTGACAATAATATATTTATAAGTATTTGACATTATTCTTTTATATTTTAATTGATTTTAACGAAAACAGACTGGCAGAATGAGTGATGTTTTAAAGAAACTTCGACTCCAGTCACATGAAATTGGCGATGCCTGCAACTGTGATCGTCTTAAATGTTTTGAAGCAATAAGTGAGGACCAGAGAGCAAGAATAATAAGGCAATTTAATAGTTTCGACAACAGGTATGATCAGGATAATTACTTAAGCGGGCTTATAAACTTAACTAATGTGCAACGTCGTCGTCCGCGAGTAGCAGAAAAAGATGCAAAATTACATAATAAAGCATACTATTACAAGATTCGTCTGCTTGATGTAATTTATATATTTTAATTGATTTTTAGTCTTACTTACTGTGTCCCCCCTTTACAGGGTCACAGTAATACCAGTGTCCATTTTAATAAGTCTCTCCTCCCGAGCGGATATTACTGACCTGGCCCCCCTCTTTACAGGGGTCCGTTTTGTAGTACCTGCCGCTCGAAAGTTAATATGCATCGCACCCCGGCCGCCCGACTGCCGACTGGAGGCTCCGGGAGCTCGCCGCGATCGTCGGAGAAGGCGGTGCCTTCGTCCCCTGACGCGAGGCGGAGAATTGTATTTGGTGACGATTCACCCCTCGCGTCCCGGGTGGGTCCCGCTACTCCGGGGACGTGTCGAGCTCCTGTCGACGCTTCGAGACCGCTCAAGAAGCCTGAGGCTGGGCGCCGCAGCCGCGTTGCGGAGGCGAGAGCTTGCCTAAATAGGGCAAAGCTCAATTTAGGCAACTCTCGCAACCTCAAGGCGGAGATAAAGGCTGCGGTTCTCGAGTCCATTGACAGGCTTTTTGAGTTGGTTAAGGAGTCGGAGCAAGACAAGGCCCCTGCCGCACCCATCGGCGTACCAGAACCCGCGCCCACTGCTGACCGTAGTTCCCAACCCGTATCCGTCGAGGTTCTTGCTGGCCAGACTGAGCTCCTTAAGACCATGAAGGAGCACATCTCGGAGTTAAGAGACAACTCCGAGAAGCTCGAGAAACTCCGAGACAGTCTGGCTAGCAGAGAAAGTGTGGGCGAGACAACCTACGCGAGTGTAGCAGCCGTCGGTAAGCGCCACACCGGGGCACAGGCCCCGGAGCGAACGACGCTGCACTCCGTGGTTGTCTCCTCAACACAGGAGATGGATACGGGGGCGGAAATCCTCGAAAGAGTGCGGAAAGCGGTGGACGCGAAGGAGGGCTGGGTGCGTGTGGAGAGGGTAAGAAAGGCCAAAGACCAAAAGGTAATAATGGGGTGCGAAACGAAGGAGGAGAGGCGCAAGCTTAAGGCGCGATTGGAGGCGGCCGGAGAGAACCTCGTCGTCGAGGAAGTCAAAAACCGAGACCCGCTTCTGATTCTCAGGGACGTATTGCTGATCCACAGCGACGAGGACGTGTTGCGAGCCCTGAAGAATCAGAACCGGGAGTTATTTGACGGCCTCGGCGACGAGGAACAAAAGGTTTCACTGAAATTCCGGAAAAAATCGAGGAACCCTCATGTGAACAGCATTGTGCTGAGTGTTTCCCCTGCAATCTGGAGGCGCGCACTCGAAGGAGGCAAGCTCCGCATTGACCTCCAGAGGGTGCGCGTTGAAGACCAGACGCCTCTGGTGCAGTGCACCCGCTGCTTAGCATACGGTCATGGCAAGCGTCTCTGCACGGAGCCCGCTGACCTATGCAGCCACTGCGGCGGTCCACACCTTAGGTTGGACTGCCCAGTCAGTGGCGAGGCAGCGGTGTGCGTGAACTGCACCAGAGCCAAGCTCGGGGAACACTCACACAATGCGTTCAGCAAAGAATGCCCGGTACGCAAGAAGTGGGACGCATTCGCGCGAGCAACAATAGCGTACTGCTAAGGTTGTCGATGCGCCCACTTCTGCGTACACGGAGATGACCAGTTTGGCACAACCAGATTGCAGCCGCATTAAGCGAACCGCTAGGGTTGGCTTAATGGAGGGTGGAAATTGGAGTCACTTTCTTTGGAAAGTGGCTCAAATTATACTGGACCGTGAGCCAACTCTAGTGGAATCGTCAAGTTGTGTCAAACTGGTGCAAAATTCTGCAGGAATGATATTGACTTATATAATAAGTATATATTGCAAATATCATTGAAGGCAAAATTGAAAAACAATTCCTACGGGCAAATACAAGGGATAACCCGATATAAAATTAACAGAAAATATATGTTGGATATAAATTAATTATAATTTTATTTTATTTATTTTGTTTTAAATTTAGTTAAAAATAATGATAGTTGGTAGAATTAGTTAATTGTAAACAAGTGGAAAACAAAAATTAAATTGTGAAACAGGTATTAATATCAAAAAGCACAAACAATTGAGTTAAAACAAAAATTTTTTTCTGTGTGGTCTCTTCGGCCTCCTAAAAACAAGTCGCTGCACAAGTCAAAAAACGTGAATCACAAGGTCTCTGATAATGTCAGAGGGACACTGGTGGGGCAGGAGTGGGTTTTAGTCGGTTCGAGTCCGACACTACCTCCACTTTCTCACATCCTGTGAGATAGTGGAGGTGTCCGTGGGGATTTCCCACTCCTGCCAAAAAAAAAAAAAAAAAAAAAAAAAAAAAAACTAACCTAACCTAAGCTTTTTTTTTTTTTTTTTTTTTTTTTTTGTTGACGCTGGGAAAAAATGCAATTACGCATACCCTCCCATCGGGGGACAGGAGGGGTATGTGGGACTCCCCGGGCGAACCAAACCCGGTATACCCACTAAAACGACCCAGCGCATTCCCGCTTCGTCATAGTGGCGGGGGACTGGGAAACCGGCATAGCCTTAACGACCAGTCCTCCGCCGACGATTGCCCCGCAAGGCGACCCCTCACACCCTCGCGGGTGTGGGGGGCCGGAATGACCCGCTAAGGTGACGGGTGCAATGCGGGCGAAGGCACCCCCGTGCCTGCCGCCCGCCGTCACCATGAGGAGGGAGGGCACGAAGCCTTCTCCCCCTTCCGCTGCGGAGCGGCGCAGCGAGAGGGTCGCCCCCCCCGCGCGCGCTCCGCCTCCTCCCTTTGCGAGCGAACTCGCAAAAGGAGGCTACCGCTGACCAGGCCTCCCCGCCCCCCAGCACGGCGTCGACCACGCCGGGAAGCGAGGGCCCGGTCCGACCACCGGCAGGCTCGGTGCGCCACCGGAAGCCGGACGCGCCCGGACCGGCCTCGTAAGACCGGACCGAGCGCGCCCAACGCCCGGCGGCACACCGAGCCCGCCCCGGCTCCTCCACTGCGGAGCGGCGCAACGAGAGGGTCGCCCCCCCCGCGCGCGCTCCGCCTCCTCCCTTTGCGAGCGAACTCGCAAAAGGAGGCTACCGCTGACTAGGCCTCCCCGCCCCCCAGCACGGCGTCGACCACGCCGGGAAGCGAGGGCCCGGTCCACCCACCGGCGGGCTCGGTGCGCCGCCGGAAGCCGGACGCGCCCGGCCCAGCCCTCCACAAGACCGGACCGAGCGCGCCCAACGCCCGGCGGCACACCGAGCCCACCCTGGCTCCTCCACTGCGCCCTCTGCGTCCCAGAGGGCCGCGTGGAGTCGCCCCACCGTGTCAGAATATCGGCCACGACAGTAACGTTCCCCGAGGAATAAGAATCTCTTCCCATTCATCGGGGACGGATACTGCCGCGCCCAGGGTGCACCGTCCTCAGCAGCTGCTGTTCCCTCGCACCCCAACGTAACCTTTTTTTTTTTTTTTTTTTTGTTGACGCTGGGAAAAAATGCATTACACATACCCTCCCGTCGGGGGACGGAAGGGGTATGTGGGACTCCCCGGGCGAACCACACCCGGTATACCCACTAAAACGACCCAGCGCATTCCCGCTTCGTCATAGTGGCGGGGGACTGGGAAACCGGCAAAGCCTTTACGTCCAGTCCTCCGCCGACGATTGCCCCGCAAGACAACCCCTCACACCCTCACGGGTGTGGGGGGCCGGAATGACCGCAAAGGTGACGAGTGCAATGCGGGCGAAGGCACCCCCGTGCCTGCCGCCCGCCGTCACCATGAGGAGGGAGGGCATGACGCCTTCTCCCCCTTCCGCTGCGGAGCGGCGCAGCGAGGGGATCAACCCCCCGCGCGCGCTCCACCTCCTCCCTTTGCGAGCGAACTCGCAAAAGGAGGCTACCGCTGACCAGGCCTCCCCGCCCCCCAGCACGGCGTCGACCACGCCGGGAAGCGAGGGCCCGGTCCACCTACCGGCGGGTTCGGTGCGCCGCCGGAAGCCGGACGCGCCCGGCCCAGCCCTCCACAAGACCGGACCGAGCGCGCCCAACGCCCGGCGGCACATCGAGCCCACCCTGGCTCCTCCACTGCGCCCTCTGCGACCCAGAGGGCCGCGTGGAGTCGCCCCACCGTGTCAGAATATCGGCCACGACAGTAACGTTCCCCGAGGAATAAGAATGTCTTCCCATTCATCGGGGACGGATACTGCCGCGCCCAGGGTGCATGCGCCTGGGTTGAGGACGGCCCCGGCTCAGACCGCTTCTTATCCGCCGCAAGCGGCGGTCGGAGGCGTTTCTCCGGCAGGAGCCGGTCCTCAATACCTGCGAAGCAGGCTCTTGTGAAGGCCCTCTCCTCCATTACTACCTTGCGGATGATATCCTCAAGGTTGGAGGAGGGGCCCTCTGCTGCAGGCCTCGCCTTGGTCTGTTGTGGCCGGGCCGAGGCAGCGCCCTCTGCCACAGGGCTCGCCTTGGCCTGTTGTGGCCGGGCCGAGGCAGCGCCCTCTGCCACAGGGCTCGCCTCGACCTGTTGTGGCCGGGCCGTGGCTTCAGCCAGCTTCAGATGAAGCTGGCTGACCTCCGACTGCAGCTGCCGCGTCTCGTCGGAGGCCGTCCGCTGGACCAGCTCAGCGACGACCCCGCGCATGCTCGCGGCCCGGCACTTGAGGGCCTTCTGCAAGGTCCCCTTAATGTTGGAGGACTTAGAGGCGACCTGCACTATCTCCTCTTTGTCCTCCTCCGCCATTCTCTCCAGCTCGGCCAGGGAGTAGTCCGCGTACAGGATGCGGGACGCACCGTACCCGGACTTGGCCCGGGCGATGTGCGCCCGTTCCTCCTTGGCGGCAACCCGCTCCTCCAGCTCTTGCTGGAGCTGCACCCGCCGAGCCAGATCCAGCTGGCTTTGGGCGTCCGCAAGCCCAACGACGTGGGTGTCCACGGCCGTCGTCGTCGGCTTTTTAGCCTTCGACAACGGTTTGGACCCCGAAGCCGAGGAACTCCCGGACCCCCTAACGCGCTTCCGCGACCGAGCGCCACTCGCGTCCGACACTCCAACAACCGAGTCGCTGTCAGACGACGCTAGCCGCAGACGGCGCGCGGCTAGCATCTGACGCTGAAGCGTCGTGGTGGCCCTGAGAAGGGCCTTTTGGTTGGCCCTGAGAAGGGCCTTTGGGTTGGCCCTGAGAAGGGCCTTTGGGTTGGCCCTGAGAAGGGCCTTTGGGTTGGCCCTGAGAAGGGCCTTTGGGTTGGCCCTGAGAAGGGCCTTTTGTTTTTAAAAACCGCCCGCAGGCGTCCCGCGAGGGTGTATTCGGCATAGAAGACGAGACAAGGCAGTTAAAATGAGTTAAAATTCGCTTCGAGATCACAGAGCACTTTAGCCAGACCCAGTCTGCCACTCCGTTACGGTGGTCAGAACTGGGCTGTTTCCAGGGGACACGACGTGGACGTATGCTCTGTGGGGGGTCCCCCAACCTAACCTTTTTTTTTTTTTTTTTTTTTTGTTAACGCTGGGAAAAAATGCATTACGCATACCTTCCCATCGGGGGACAGGAGGGGTATGTGGGACTCCCCGGGCGGACCCGGTATACCCACTAAAACGACCCAGCGCATTCCCGCTTCGTCATAGTGGCGGGGGACTGGGAAACCGGCATAGCCTTAACGACCAGTCCTCCGCCGACGATTGCCCCGCAAGGCGACCCCTCACACCCTCGCGGGTGTGGGGGGCCGGAATGACCCGCAAAGGTGACGAGTGCAATGCGGGCGAAGGCACCCCCGTGCCTGCCGCCCGCCGTCACCATGAGGAGGGAGGGCACAACGCCTTCTCCCCCTTCCGCTGCGGAGCGGCGCAGCGAGAGGGTCGCCCCCACCGCGCGCGCTCCGCCTCCTCCCTTTGCGAGCGAACTCGCAAAAGGAGGCGACCGCTGACCAGGCCTCCCCGCCCCCCAGCATGGCATCGACCACGCCGGGAAGCGAGAGGTCCGGTCCGACCACCGGCGGGCTCGGTGCGCCGCCGGACGCCGGACGCGTCCAACGCCCGGCGGCACACCGAGCCCGCCCCGGCTCCTCCGCTGCGGAGCGACGCAACGAGAGGATCGCCCCCCCGCGCGCGCTCCGCCTCCTCCCTTTGCGAGCGAACTCGCAAAAGGAGGCGACCGCTGACCAGGCCTCCCCGCCCCCCAGCATGGCATCGACCACGCCGGGAAGCGAGGGCCCGGTCCACCCACCGGCGGGCTCGGTGCGCCGCCGGAAGCCGGACGCGCCCGATCCAGCCCTCCACAAGACCGGACCGAGCTGGCTCCTCCACTGCGCCCTCTGCGTCTCAGAGGGTCGCGCGGAGTCGCCCCACCGTGTCAGAATATCGGCCACGACAGTAACGTTCCCCGAGGAATAAGAATCACTTCCCATTCATCGGGGACGGATACTGCCGCGCCCAGGGTGCACCGTCCTCAGCAGCTGCTGTTCCTTCCAGACGTATCGAGAAGGACCGGCATTCACTGGGCCCACGAGGAGGTTTTCTGACCTAGCACCCCCCCCCAACCTAACCTTTTTTTTTTTTTTTTTTGTTGACGCTGGGAAAAAATGCAATTACGCATACCCTCCCGTCGGGGGACAGGAGGGGTATGTGGGACTCCCCGGGCGAACCAAACCCGGTATACCCACTAAAACGACCCAGCGCATTCCCGCTTCGTCATAGTGGCGGGGGACTGGGAAACCGGCATAGCCTTAACGACCAGTCCTCCGCCGACGATTGCCCCGCAAGACAACCCCTCACACCCTAACGGGTGTGGGAGGGTCGGTGAATGACCGCAAAGGTGACGGGTGCAATGCGGGCGGAGGCACCCCCGTGCCTGCCGCCCGCCGTCACCATGAGGAGGGAGGGCACGAAGCCTTCTCCCCCTTCCGCTGCGGAGCGGCGCAGCGAGAGGGTCGCCCCCCCCGCGCGCGCTCCGCCTCCTCCCTTTGCGAGCGAACTCGCAAAAGGAGGCTACCGCTGACCAGGCCTCCCCGCCCCCCAGCACGGCGTCGACCACGCCGGGAAGCGAGGGCCCGGTCCGACCACCGGCGGGCTCGGTGCGCCACCGGAAGCCGGACGCGCCCGGACCGGCCCCGTAAGACCGGACCGAGCGCGCCCAACGCCCGGCGGCACACCGAGCCCGCCCCGGCTCCTCCGCTGCGGAGCGGCGCAACGAGAGGGTCGCCCCCCCCGCGCGCGCTCCGCCTCCTCCCTTTGCGAGCGAACTCGCAAAAGGAGGCTACCGCTGACCAGGCCTCCCCGCCCCCCAGCGCGGCGCTCAACCACGCCGGGAAGCGAGGGCCCGGTCCACCCACCGGCGGGTTCGGTGCGCCGCCGGAAGCCGGACGCGCCCGGCCCAGCCCTCCACAAGACCGGACCGAGCGCGCCCAACGCCCGGCGGCACACCGAGCCCGCCCTGGCTCCTCCACTGCGCCCTCTGCGTCCCAGAAGGCCGCGTGGAGTCGCCCCACCGTGTCAGAATATCGGCCACGACAGTAACGTTCCCCGAGGAATAAGAATCTCTTCCCATTCATCGGGGACTGATACTGCCGCGCCCAGGGTGCACCGTCCACAGCAGCTGCTGTTCCCTCCAGACGTATCGAGAAGGACCGGCAGCCACTGGGCCCCCTAGGAGGTTTTCTGACCTAGCACCCCCCCCCAACCTAACCTAACCTTTTTTTTTTTTGTTGACGCTGGGAAAAAATGCATTACGCATACCCTCCCGTCGGGGGACAGGAGGGGTATGTGGGACTCCCCGGGCGGACCCGGTATACCCACTAAAACGACCCAGCGCATTCCCGCTTCGTCAGAGTGGCGGGGGACTGGGAAACCGGCAAAGCCTTTACTTCCAGTCCTCCACCGACGATTGAAAGGCAGACCCCTCACACCCTCACGGGTGTGGGGGGTCGGGAATGACCGACGAAGGTGACGGGTGCAATGCGGGCGAAGGCACCCCCGCGCCTGTCGCCCGCCCGTCACCATGAGGAGGGAGGGCACGACGCCTTCTCCCCCTTCTTCGTCTGCGGAGCGGCGCAGCGAGAGGATCGTCCTCCCGCGCCCGCTCCGCCTCCTCCTTTTGCGAGATGACCTCCTCGCAAAAGGAGGCTACCGCTGACCAGGCCTCCTCGCTCCCCAGCATGGCGTCGACCACGCCGGGAAGCGAGAGGTCCGGTCCGACCACCGCGGTCAGACCGCGGCGCAGCTCGGTCCACGCCGGGCACACCTCGAGGGTGTGCTGCGCCGTGTCCTCCACCGCGCCGCAGTCGTGGCACGCCGGGGTTTCCTCCCTCCCGATCCGGTGCAGGTACGATCCGAAACAACCATGCCCGGATAACACCTGCACCAGACGGAAAGAGAGGAAACCGTGGGACCGCTCGAGCCAGCCCCGCAGGACCGGACCGAGCGCGTCCAACGTCCGGCGGCCAAAGGCGGCGTTGGCGAGGTCCTCCGTCCAGTGCAGGACGATGGCGTCCCTCGCCTCCTGCCGCACGGCCTCCCGCTCCTCGGCGACGGGGCGCTCCCCGAGCGCCTTCCGGTGCGCCGTCCACTCGTACACTCTGGCGAGCACCCAAGCCTCCAACTCCCATGGCGGGGTGCCCGCCAGAGCGCACGCCGCCGAGAAGCCCAAACCTAACCTAACCTAACCTAACCGTGAATATATTCGGTTCTGGACGTGCGATTTTGAAGCTGTTTTCAGCATTTTTAGACCTAACTAGGCGTCCGCCTACGTATTGACGATATTGCACCCACCGGAACGACCCTATAAAAAATTTCCCTACAACCCTTGAAATTTTTCGAATTTTTCAGATACGATCATCAAAATTTAGTGTTTTTTCCAAAGTTTCTTTCAAAATAACGTTAGGTTATAGTTTCAATAGTACTCACCCTTCATCCCTGTGTTCTGGTCCGCGTTCCGTGAGCCGGCGCCCGGGTTGGAGGTTGAAAACCTAAATTTTTTGGTTCAAAAACTGGTTTTTTGACCAAAACTCAAAAATTTTGTTCGGCACCCACCCTGTTTTATTTCGTAATTAGCTAGCCCGCGACGAGCCGCGTCTTTTGAGCCCTCGCTCGCCCGTCTAGCTCAAATAAAAATTATTTGGACTATTACTTACTGTGTCCCCCCTTTACAGGGTCACAGTAGTGTTAGTACGTGCCCCCCATAGCAAAATTTTTGTTTACCATGCTTGGCATCAGGTCTCCGGTGCTGAAGGCGAAGGCCGCGGAGGAGAGTGTGGACGTGGAGGGGGTATGCCAAGTACAGGCGGGCCCCTCAGTGCGGCGCAGTATTGGCGAGTGGGAGGCGGAGAGACTTAAATCGGGGCAACCCCGTAACACCCCTACACCCGCTACCACTCCCCCAAAGAAACCACTCGTGCCCACTCCCCCCAAACTCAAATCCCAAGCTGCAACTTCGCAGCAGGCAAAGCGGGCTGAGAGGGCGCTGGAGAGCTCGCCTCGAGAAGTGCCACCCGTGAGGTACCTTAATGGAACCACGGAGGCAAAGGCATGTCTCACCAGTGCCAAAATTCAGCTCGACAGCTCCCGGAACCTGAAAAAGGAAATAAAAGATGCTCTCATAAAAGCCGTAGACAGGCTATTCCACCTGGTCAAGGAGGGAGAAGTGGAAAGGGGCAAAACACCCGGAGAGGCGGTCGACCCCGAGAAGGCCCCCAAGGACCTGACACCGGTCTCCGGCGCGCCGACGGAGCTCGTGAAGCAGCTTATGGAGAACCTCCAGCAGCACAACAAGGCGCTGGAGGAATGCCAGCTGCACACGCGGGCTCTGTCGGAGCGCTTACAGCAGGCACCTCGCTTCGTCGCAGGCCAGGGACCCTCGTTCGCCGAGATGGCCGCCGTCCCAAAGCAGCACATCCAAAAGCCCCTTCACTCGGTGGTCGTGTCATCGGTCGATGACAAGGACACCGGGGGAGAGGTAATTGAGAAGCTTAGGACGGCAGTAGATGCCAGGAACGAGGGTACCAGGGTGGAGAGGCTGCGGAGAGTGAGGGACCAGAAGGTGGTGGTCGGTTTCAAGACCAGGGAGGAGTTGACTCGAGTGACGGAGAGGATAAAGAAGGCCGGAAACCTCATGGTGGAGGAGGTCAAAAACAAGGATCCGCTTGTCATCCTGAAGGACGTCCTCTCCTGTCACTCCGATGTGGAGGTCACAGAAGCGCTGAAGCGCCAAAACACCCACCTGATTGGGGACTTGCCTGCGGATGATGTGAGGATGGGGGTGAAGTACCGTCGCAGGACGAGGAACACCCACATGTCTCACATCATCATGCAGGTGTCCCCTTCTGTGTGGCAGAGGCTGACAAATGCGGGTCGAGTGCACATTGACCTGCAGCGGGTGCGTGTGCTGGATCAGTCACCACTGATCCAGTGCACTCGCTGCTTGCGCTTCGGCCATGGCCGTAAACTGTGCACGGAACCCGCCGACCTCTGCACACATTGTGGAGACCCCCACATGAGAGTCGACTGCCCCTCACGGCTGGCTGCAGAACCGCCGAAGTGCAGGAACTGTGTGACCGCTAAACAGGGGAAAACCGAGCACAACGCCTTCGATAGCGAGTGCCCAATGCGTGTGAAGTGGGACGCATTGGCCCGGCTTTCGGTGGCGTACTGCTAAGGGCCAGCCAGCGGCATCAGGTAGCAGGGACCCACCCAGGGATTCCCGAACAAACCCGAGTGCCCGTAAGAGTTACCAGGTAATCCAGGCGAATCTGCAGAGGAAGAACTTAGCAACCCAAGAGCTCATGATTGTGGCTAGTGAGCGGAGGGTTGCGTTCGCACTGCTCCAGGAGCCGTATGTGGGTGGGGTTAAAAGGATGCGAGACTACCGGGGAGCGAGAGTCTACCAGTGCGCTGAACAAGGAGGTGGAACTGTGAAGGCGGCAATAGTCGTCTTCGATCACGACCTTGACGTCACACAGTGTCCGAAACTCACCACCAACAACATCGTGGTAGTGAGGATCCGTACCAGCGCCTGGGAAATCGCAGTAGTCTTCTTCTACTTTGAACCAGACCAGCCCATACAGCCATACCTGGAGCAACTCATGCAGATTCGCGAGGAAATAGGCCCCACTAGGATCATAATTGGCGGCGACGCCAACGCCAAGAGCACCTGGTGGGGTAGCCTGGTAACCGACAGCAAGGGTGAGGACATGTCGGGAGCCCTTGAAGAAATGCGCATGCAGGTACTCAACGTCGGCAACACTCCGACCTTCGACACCGTCAGAGGAAACACCTTGTACAGCAGCTTCGTTGATGTAACAGCTTGCTCAACGGACCTGCTGGACATGGTGGAGGACTGGCGGGTCGAGGAAGGTCTCACGAGCTCGGACCACAACGGTATGGTTTTTAAAATTAATTTACAAAAATCAAAAGGTATCAGTGTAAAAAGGACAACACGTATTTATAATACCAGAAAAGCGAATTGGAGCCAATTTCATATGAAATTGGCCCAATTAAAAGCTGTCTCAAATTTTAACGCAATAGAAATTAGTAAAATCGATAATAGAACAGAATTACAACTTAACGTAAATAAATATATAGAAAGTATAACAGAGACATGCGAAGAAGAACTATTGAAAATAAAGAATAATGATACACTTACCATACCGTGGTGGTCCAAGGAGCTCGCTGAGCTCATGTCGGAGGTGAACACCAAAAGACGCCGCATTCGGTGCGCTGCACCGGTCCGGAGGCAAAAAGTCGTCGATGAGTACCTGCAAGCAAAAGTAAAATATGAGTCCCTAGCCAACAAGGCGCAGACAGAGGGCTGGAAAGGCTTCTGTGGGAAGCAAGATAGAGAGGGAATGTGGGAGGGGATCTATAGGGTCATAGGACGGACCGCCAAAAGACAGGAGGACTTGCCGTTGGTGAAGGATGGAGTGCCACTGAGTGCACAGGAATCGGCATTGCTGCTGGCCGAGACCTTCTACCCCGAAGACCTAGAAGAGGGAGAGAACGCTGACCACCGTCGGATACGTGAAGCGGCCATTCGTGTAAACGAGTGGGCGCATGATGAACAACATGACCCACCGTTTACACCTCTGGAGCTGAAAACCGCGGTGGAAAGCTTCAACCCGAAGAAGGCACCCGGGGCGGACGGTCTCACAGCCGATATCTGTGCACAGGCGATATTCCGGGACCCAGGGACGTTCCTTGCACTGGCCAACAAGTGCCTGGAGCACGGACACTTCCCTGGGGCCTGGAAAGTAGCCACGGTGGTAGTCCTCCGAAAGCCCGGCAAGGATTCCTACACCACCCCTAAGTCGTTCAGGCCGATCGGCCTCCTACCAGTCCTAGGGAAAACGCTAGAGAAGCTGCTAGTAGCGCGGCTGAAGTGGCACCTCGTCCCGCGGCTCAGTACTCGCCAGTTTGGTTTCATGCCACAGAGGAGCACCGAGGACTCCCTCTACACCATGATACAACATATCAAAGGGAAGCTAAGTGCAAAGAAGCTGATCACTGTTGTATCACTGGACATAGAGGGAGCCTTCGATAGCGCATGGTGGCCGGCTATCAGGACCAGACTGGCTGAGGAAAAGTGCCCGGTGAACTTGAGGAGGCTGCTAGACAGCTACCTGACTGGTAGGAGTGTTCGTGTAAGGTACGCTGGTGCCGAGTGTCAAAGAGACACGAACAAGGGGTGTGTGCAGGGGTCTATTGGCGGTCCGATCCTGTGGAACCTGATCCTCGACCCCCTGCTGAAGGGGCTGGAGGAGCGGGGCGTCCACTGCCAGGCGTTCGCCGATGATGTTGTGATGATCTTCGACGGTGACACAGCGTTGGAAATCCAGAGGCATGCCAATGCCGCCCTCGAGTATGTTCGGGTGTGGGGCATCGGAAACAAGCTGAAGTTTGCACCGCAAAAAACTTGTGCAATGGTGATCACCAAGAAGCTGAAGTACGATGTCCCGCTCCTGAGCATGGGCGGGGTAGACATTGGCATGTCCAAGGAAATCAAAATACTGGGGCTCACCGTCGACCACCAGCTCACTTTCAACACCCACGTCGCAAACGTGTGCCGAAAAGCTGTAAATATCTACAAACAGCTGGCACGTGCGGCTAAAGTGAGCTGGGGCCTTAACCCGGAGATCATCCACACCATATACACGGCAGCAGTGGAGCCCGTGATTTTGTACGCGGCGAGTGCATGGGCGCCGGCAGCCAAAAAGATCGGGGTGCAGAAAAGCCTTAACACGGTCCAACGAGGATTCGCGCAGAAGCTCTGTAAGTCCTACCGCACCGTTTCGCTGAACGCGTCCCTGGTGCTGGCTGGGATACTCCCACTCGACCTCCGAATACAGGAAGCAGCCGCTCCGTATGAGGCGAGAAGAGGGGTGCCACAGCCGGCACTTGCGGGCAGGGAGGTGGAGCGGGTGGTGGGATTTGCAGAGACTCCGCACCCGGCGACACATATGGCCATGGGGTTCGTATGCCTGGAGGACCAGACGTGTGTGGACAGCCACAACGTCCAAGCAGTCCGGGTGTTCACGGACGGCAGCAAGATTGCGGGCAAGGTCGGAGCAGCACTGTCTCTTTGGGACGGTGATGCCGAGATCAAGTCCGTCAAACTTAGCTTGCCGTCGTACTGCACGGTCTACCAGGCGGAACTTCTGGCCATATGCGTAGCCACGCGCGAAATCCTCAAGCGGAAAGAGGGAACCTTTGGTATCTATAGTGACTCAAAGGCCGCACTACAGACAGTCACAAACCAAGGTTCCCTCCACGCCCTGGCCGTGGAGGCGAGAGCGAACGTGGCCGTGGCTTTATCTCAGAGCAAAGATGTGTCTTTGTTCTGGATAAAGGCACACGTGGGGCTAGAAGGCAACGAGCGCGCGGACCACCTCGCGAAGGAGGCTGCACTCCGGTCCAGGAAGAGGCCGGACTACGACCGCTGCCCGGTTTCATTCGTCAAGCGGCAGATCCGTCTGGGGTCGCTTGACGAATGGAATCGGCGGTACCAGAATGGCAAAACAGCCTCAGTAACGAAAATATTCTTCCCGAATGCGATCGACGCCCACAGGACTGTGTTAAAACTCAAACCGGCCGGCATAGCCACACAGATTTTGACAGGTCACGGTGGGTTCTCCGAATACCTGCACCGTTTCAGGTGTAAGGAGAACCCATGGTGCATCTGCGAGCCGGATAAAGTGGAGTCGATCGCACACATCCTAACAGAATGCCCAGTGTTCGAGGCGGAGAGATACGATGTTGAGCGGAAATTAGAAACTAAAGTTACCTTAGAAAATATCAGCACAATCATGTCAGATAAAAAACAAAGCAAAATATTAATGGAATACTGCGTAACAATTGGAACTAAAGTTATAAAGCGTAACAAAGATACTTAAAAACCTATGCTTTTCCAAATATAAATATTTCCCAAAAAGAAAAGATATTTAGATATAAGCATAGAATAATAGTAGAACAGAATTAATTTAATAAATACATTCGGCTCAATAAATTAAATAATATTCAAACCAACCTAAATATAGTACACATTTTCAAAATTAATGATCACAATATAAAACAAACAGCAGTAAAAAATAGAATAAGTCTCGCAAGGTCTCTGACCATGTCAGGGGGACACGAGCAGGGCAGGAGTGGGTTTTAGTCGGTTCGAGTCCGACACTACCTCCACTGTCTCACAACCTGTGAGATAGTGGAGGTGACCGTGGGGATTTCCCACTCCTGCCAAAAAAAAAAAAAAAACAAAAAAAAAAAAACCTAACCTAACCTAACCTAACCTAACCGGTTCATATTTTCGGTTCTAGACGTGCGATTTTGAAGCTGTTTTCAGCATTTTTAGACAAAACTAGGCGTCCGCCGACGTCCTGACGATATTGCACTCACGGAACCACCCCTATAAAAAACTTCCCTAACAACCCTTTTTTTTTTTTTTTTTTTTTTTGGAGGGTGAGAAATCATCAAATGACTCCTCCCGCCCTGGGCAGAGCGGAAGGGAGTGTCAGACTCTTACTGACTAAAAAACACCCATGTTCCTTCATTGGCCCTTTATGTTCCAGGGCCGCGGTATCTCTTTCGAACAGTCCCGCAGCCCTGGCAGGCACCGGCCCTTGCGGGCCCCTCCCGTATGCTGACAACTCTTTGAGGCGCGCGTGGAACACGAACGCGCCGTCGACACGGCCTGCCCGTCGTCATACGACGGACGGACGGCGAGCTAGCCCATTACTCGCCGTCCACAGGCCCGCGCCTACGGTGGCCGAGAGCCATCACGGCGTGGCCCCCGACGCCCGGTGCTTCTCCCGCGGCGGCTGGGACGTGAGGAGGTTCTCTCCCTCTCACGTTCCGCCGCCTCCTTCGCTAGCATGACTGCTTCGCAGAAGGAGGCGACGGCTTCCCATTCCCTCTCGCCCCGGACCATGGCTTGAACCAGGGCCGGACGCGAGAGGTCGCCGCCGCCAATCGCCGCTACGAGGACACGGCGGTGCTCCGCCCAAGCAGAGCAGACCTCCACGGTGTGCTCCACCGTGTCCTCCGGTCGATCCTCGCAATTGTAGCATCCGGGCGTTTCCTCCCGCCCGATTCGGTACAGGTACCTCCCGAAACATCCATGTCCGGTGAGGACCTGCGTCAGGCGGAAGGTGAGGGCGCCGTGGCGCCTCTCAAGCCACTCCTCAAAGAGGGGACTTACCGCCACTATCGTGGCGTGCCCTGAACGGGGTTGCGATAGTCGCTCTCTCCATGTCGCCATGAGATCACGGCGGAGGTCTGTCCGCCGCGCGACAATATGCCGCGGCAGCGGAGTTACCCCCCGGCTCTGTACCTCCGCGCGCCACTCGTGCAGGTGCGCGAGGACTATGGCCTCCAGATCCCATGGCGGCAATCCGGCAAGGAGGCTCGCCGCCTCGCGGGAGATCGTGCGGTACCCACGGATCAGCCTTACGGCTACCACCTTTTGGGGCGCGTTCAGGTAGTGCTTTGCACGCAACCTCAACGAACGCGCCCACACCGGGGCCCCGTAAAGGGCCATGGACCGCAAGATCCCTGCATAGAGCCTCCGGCAGGAGGCGTTTGGCCCCCCCAGGTTGGGCAGGAGCCGCTTGAAAGCAGCCCCGGCCTTTTCCAGTCTGGGAGCCAAACGTCGGAAATGCTCAACGAAGTTCCATCGGCTGTCGAGGACGAGTCCGAGGTACCTCAACGTCGACTCGACGCCGACGGGAACCCCTCCTACCGTGAGTATGGATCCCGACGGTGGCGCGGTCCGAGGCCCATGAAAGCACATGGCCTCAGACTTGTGCAATGCCACCTCGAGACCCAATTGCCGGATCCTCTCAACGACTATCGCAACCCCGCGTGTCATCAATTCGGCCGCCGCCTCGTGCGACCTCCCCTGCGCCAGCACCAGCGTGTCGTCAGCGTAGCAGACTATGCTGACGCCGCTAGGGAGGTCGGCACGCAGCACATAGTCGTAGCCGATGTTCCACAAGGGCGGCCCCAGAACCGATCCCTGTGGAACACCGCACGACATCTCTCGCCGGTTCCATTCTCCGTTGTGACCGGGATATATGACATACCTGTCCGTCAGGTAGTCCCCGACCACACGACGAAGGTAGGTCGGCACCCGGTGATACCGGAGTGCCTCCCTAATGCAGCTCCAGGGCATGGAGTTGAAGGCGTTGGCGATGTCGAGAGACACCGCCAAGACCACCCCACCCCTGGACACCGCAGCCCCCGTCGTGAGGGCTCTCACGCGCATGATGGCGTCCACCGTCGAGCGCCCCTTGCGGAAACCAAACTGGTTGTCCGCAAGATCCGGCCCAATCCCCACCAGGTGCCCGGCGAGGCGGTTTGCAATTACTCTTTCGAAGAGCTTGCCCACCTCGTCGAGCAACACAATGGGCCGGTATGCGGACGGAGAGTCCGCAGGGCGCCCCGGCTTCCGGATGAGGACCAGCTTCCCTGTCTTCCAACGAAGCGGGAACTGGCCTCTCTCCAAGCATGCGCTTAGGAGCCCCTCCAGTCGGGGCCCGAGAGCCTGCAAGGCCAGGACCCAGGCTTTGCCAGGTAAGCCATCGGGTCCCGGGGCGGTATTCCTGGCCTTAAGCCGGTTTACCGCCACTCTCAGGTCTACCCCAGTCACCTCCGGAGTGTCGTCATCGTCATCGTGGTCCGCTTCCGGCACCGCAAGCGGCGGAGCCATAGGCGGGGGAGGATGTTCCCCTCGCGAAGGGAACAGAGCGCTCACCACGTCCTCCACGAGCTGCGGCCGGAGACTCTGCGTCAGCGGGGGGGCCCAGGTGCGGAGTTTGTTCCGCACCATCTGGTAAGGGCGCCCCCACGGGTCTCTGTCGAGAGTCTCCAGCATCTCCTCGCGGGCCAAATCCTTGGCCCGCTGGACAGCCTCTTGGAGGGCGGTCTTCGCTGCTCTGTACCCCTCGTACAGCTCCGCCTCAATGGCTGCCGCATCCGCAGGACGGATGCGGAGCCTGCGATGCCTGGCGTACAGGTGCCGCGCGGCGACGCACGCCTCGCGCAGAGACGTCAGCTCTGGCGACCACCAGTGCACCTGACGCCGGGCGCTTCCTGGCCGAACTCGGGGCATTGCCACGTCACATATCTCGGACATGGCCTCCTGGAACCACCCCGCCTCGCTGTTGACATCGGCAGGCCTGCCCGGTGGTGTCACCCAGGCCTGCACGATCGAGGCTTCCAGGAGGAGCTCCCGGTCCAGCTGCTTCAGCGCCCATCGCGGACCACTCGGGGCCTGTTGGACCGGCGCGCTTGAGGGGGCAGAGACATCGAACCGGATATACCGGTGGTCGGAATAGGTCTCCACCTCCTCCATTACGCGCCAGTCAAGCACACGCTGTGACAGAGCGGGGCTAGCGAACGATATGTCCACCACCGACTCGCCCCGCATCCGCACACACGTGGGGACAGAACCCCGATTTAGGACGACCAGGCCTGCCTCCAGAGCCCAGTCCTCCACCATCCTTCCCCGCACGTCCGTGCAACGAGAACCCCAAGCCAAGTTCTTGGCGTTGAAGTCCCCGAGCACAAGCACGGGGAGGGAATGGCCTCCGATGACGACACTCAACTCCATGAGGGAGTTGTGGAACTCGGCGAGAGTTCGGCTCGGAGAGAAGTAGACTCCCGCTACGACAATCTCCCCGAACCGGGCTGCTACGCACCCCTGACCCTTCCTGACACTCTCAAGGGTCGGGGTACCGGCGGCGGCCGACGAAATTATGGTCACTGAGCCGCTTAGGTCCTCCACCCAGTCTTCCCTGGGTGGGACAAAGTACGGCTCAGCGACCACGGCGACATTGATCGACCACTGCGCCATGCTCTGGAGCAACAGATCCTGAGCGCAGGCGCAGTGGTTGATGTTCGCCTGGAGGAGGCGTAATGGGGCCACTATTGGCACTCCATTTCAGCCCCCTCCCGGGCCCCCTGTGAGGGCCCCGCTGCGGGAGTTGCAGCAGTGGCGGCAGCGGCGGTGGCAGCGGCGGCGGCGACGGTGGCGGCGGCTGCGGCGGTGGCGACAGTGGGGGTGGTGGTGGCAACGGCGGAGGGCCTCCGCCTTCCCCTGCCCCTGGTCCTGGTGGGTTGGGCGCAGGCCTTGCTCCCAGCCCGGTGGTCGGCGGGCTTGCCAGCCGCCGCACATGCAGCGCAGTGCGGCGTGGCGGAGCAAGCCGCGGCCATGTGACCGGGCTGACTGCATCGGAAGCACAGGCGGCTGCGGTCCACCTCCGAGGTGCACTTCACTGACACGTGGTGCCCCACGTGGCAGCGGAAGCACCTCAGAGGTCTGGCCTCCAGCAGCTTCACCTGCGCTGAGACCCACCCCACCAGGAGCCTTCGGCCCTCCACTATTTTTCTAGCCGCCGTCACAGGGCAGCTAACCATGGTGGTCCGCATGCCCGTCTGGTCCGGACGTAAGGTGCCCGCCTTGACGTGCTCGGCAGGGCACCCACCGGTCCTGGTGACGGCGGCCACCACCTCCTCCTCGGTGACCGAGTCGTCCAGACCCAGGATGCGCAGGTCTGCGCACTTAACGGGCCTGGACACTCGGACCTCGTCCGCATTCAGGGACGCTCTGAGCTTTTCAGCCAGAGCGTCAGCGGACGAGCCACTGGTCTCGCCGGGGACCTCCAGCACTCGCGCCCCTGTCGCGGTGACTTTCAGCCGGAGTCCCCCGGTGATCCCCAGCTCCCCGAGGTTCACCGTCGCCTTCGCCTTTGCGAGCACGTCGCGGTAGGACACGCCCTTCTTTTCCGCGTCCGGCTGTAGTGTGATCACTACAGCTGCGGTCTTCGGGGCGCGGAGCCTAGCCGCGACGCTTCTCGCCTTCTGCTGGCGCTTCCGCTCAGCTTGCCTCGCCTTTTTGGCCGCTTTCTTCCCCCTCTTCTTTTCCCCGACCACCTGCCACCCGGCTTCGGCCGCGGCTGGCTTAGGGGGCGGAGGGGGGGGGAGCGGCCGCTGCTGCTGCCGCTGCGGCTGCGGCTGCGGCGGCGGCTGGCCCGCCGCTGGCGCTGGCGTTTTCGCGGGCTTTGCCGCCGCCTTGCCCCTCTTCTGGGCCACCGCCTTCTTGGCCGGCGCCGGTTTTGCCGGAGCCGGCTTTTTGGGGGGGGCCACCGCAGCCCTGCCGGAGGGCTGGCTGGACGGCCCAGATACGGAGGCGGCAGCCACAGCAGCATATGAGGCAGCCCTCGGGCCCGGGGTGGCCTTGTTAGCTGCCAAGGGGGGCCGCAGGACAATGCCCTCCAGGACGGAGAACCGCGCCTGGAAGGCAGCCAGCTCCTGCCGAACCAGGTTCAGCACCTGGTTCTCCACCAACGCAGGCTGGCTTTGTCCCTGCTGGCCCCCCTTTTTTTGGGGCGCCTCGCGGGAGCCGGACTCGCGCAGACTGGCCAGGTCTGCTCGGAGCTCCCCATTCTCCTTTTGGAGATGCTCCGTCGCGGCCGTCAGGCGGGTGACCTCCGCCCGCAGCTTGGCCACTTCGCCAGGCGGAGGCCTCGCATAGGCGGCCTCTGCTGCCGCCAGAATGGAGGCGGAAGCCGCCGGTATGGCCCCAAACTTGGTGGAGGGCTTCACCTTGTGGGCCACCACCCTCAAAGCGGCCTCCACCTCCGCCGCAAACCTGGACTTACGCTCCGCATCGGAGCCGCCAGCTGCACCCGCCTCGTCACCAGAGGTGCCCGAATTGGCCACCCCGTGACCGGCCACCACCGGGGGACGCCCCTCCTCCGCGAGCCGTGCTGCGTTTTGGGCCGCTGAGCGACCCCGCCCCTTGCCCCGGATCCCACCACGCTTGCTGGTGGGGATCTTCCGGGCCGAGGCCAGCTCGCCCTCGGAGGACGACCCCTGGTCGCCCTCCGGCCAGGACCGCTTGCGGAAGAACTTAGAGTTCTCCGCAGCAGTCCCAGTCCTCTCGCGCCGGGAGCTCTCTGAGCCTCCCGCGCTCACATCGCTGGATGCGGCGTCGGCCTCCGACCCCGCATCCCTCCTCTCCTCACCATTGCCTTCGGCAATACTTTGTTTTGGGTTGTTTTTATTTGTTTCCATACTGTTCCCACGAGTATGGGGGATCTAAAAAGTCCATCTGGGGTACCCCCTGTACCCAGATAAGCCTGCGGATTTTAACCCATAACCCGCCAGAGGGTCGGCTGGTACTCTGACGGGGGGACGCACTAGCGACTGATTTACCCGTCAGCCATACATCCCCTCGCGGTGCGGCGCCGCTTGGGATTCGGGGTAACTTTTTATAGAGGTTTTCTACCTCGCGGTCCGGGCGGCCAAGCCAAGACCCTCGGTCCCTATCGAAGCCGCGAGACGTGATCCACGACACTCCGATGATGGGATTACGATATACGACGGGGACAGTGAAGGACGCAGCCCTTCACTGTCTGCCCGGCGGCAGGGTAAGTGCACACCGAGCCCGCCCTTGCTCCTCCACTGCGCCCTCTGCTTTTCAGAGGGTCGCGCGGAGGAACGCCCCATTGGTCCAGTCTGGACCCCACCATGTCAGAATATTGGCCACGACAGTAACATTCCCCGAGGAATAAGAATCTCTTCCCATTCATCGGGGAAGGATACTGCCGCGCCCAGGGTGCACCGTCCACAGCAGCTGCTGTTCCCTCCAGACGTATCGAGAGGGACCGGCAGCCACTGGGCCCACGAGGAGGTTTTCTGACCAAGCACCCCTCCCTAACAACCCTTAGAAATTTTTCGAATTTTTTACAAAAACTCATCAAAATTTAGTGTTTTTCCAAATTTTCTTTCAAATTGTAGTTGCAATAGTACTCACCCTTCATCCCTGTGTTCTGGTCCGCGTTCCGTGCGCCGGCGCCCAGGTTGGAGGTTGAAACCCTAAATTTTTTGGTTCAAAAACTGGTTTTTTGACCAAAACTCAAAAATTTTATTCGGCACCCACCTCGTTTTATTTCGTAGTTAGCTAGCCCGCGACGAGCCGCTTCTTTTGAGACCTCGCTCGCCCGCCTAGCTCAAATAAAACTTGTAAATTTTCAAAAAACAGTTTTTCTCATAGTTTCTGTATAGTACCTAAATCCACCTTAGGAAGATAGTTTTTAATAAAAAAGTGAATATATTCGGTTCTAGACGTGCGATTTTGAAGCTGTTTTCAGCATTTTTAGACAAAACTAGGCGTCCGCCGACGTCCTGACGATATTGCACTCACCGAACAACCCCTAGAAAAAACTTCCCTAACCACCCTTAGAAATTTTTCGAATTTTTTACAAAAACTCATCAAAATTTTGTGTTTTTCCAAATTTTCTTTCAAATTGTAGTTGCAATAGTACTCACCCTTCATCCCTGTGTTCTGGTCCGCGTTCCGTGCGCCGGCGCCCAGGTTGGAGGTTGAAACCCTAAATTTTTTGGTTCAAAAAATGGTTTTTTGACCAAAACTCAAAAATTTTATTCGGCACCCACCTCGTTTTATTTCGTAGTTAGCTAGCCCGCGACGAGCCGCTTCTTTTGAGACCTCGCTCGCCCGCCTAGCTCAAATAAAACTTGTAAATTTTCAAAAAACAGTTTTTCTCATAGTTTCTGTATAGTACCTAAATCCACCTTAGGAAGATAGTTTTTAATAAAAAAGTGAATATATTCGGTTCTAGACGTGCGATTTTGAAGCTGTTTTCAGCATTTTTAGACAAAACTAGGCGTCCGCCGACGTCCTGACGATATTGCACTCACGGAACCACCCCTATAAAAAACTTCCCTAACAACCCTTAGAAATTTTTCGAATTTTTTACAAAAACTCATCAAAATTTAGTGTTTTTCCAAATTTTCTTTCAAATTGTAGTTGCAATAGTACTCACCCTTCATCCCTGTGTTCTGGTCCGCGTTCCGTGCGCCGGCGCCCAGGTTGGAGGTTGAAACCCTAAATTTTTTGGTTCAAAAACTGGTTTTTTGACCAAAACTCAAAAATTTTATTCGGCACCCACCTCGTTTTATTTCGTAGTTAGCTAGCCCGCGACGAGCCGCTTCTTTTGAGACCTCGCTCGCCCGCCTAGCTCAAATAAAACTTGTAAATTTTCAAAAAACAGTTTTTCTCATAGTTTCTGTATAGTACCTAAATCCACCTTAGGAAGATAGTTTTTAATAAAAAAGTGAATATATTCGGTTCTAGACGTGCGATTTTGAAGCTGTTTTCAGCATTTTTAGACAAAACTAGGCGTCCGCCGACGTCCTGACGATATTGCACTCACCGAACAACCCCTAGAAAAAACTTCCCTAACCACCCTTAGAAATTTTTCGAATTTTTTACAAAAACTCATCAAAATTTAGTGTTTTTCCAAATTTTCTTTCAAATTGTAGTTGCAATAGTACTCACCCTTCATCCCTGTGTTCTGGTCCGCGTTCCGTGCGCCGGCGCCCAGGTTGGAGGTTGAAACCCTAAATTTTTTGGTTCAAAAACTGGTTGTTTGACCAAAACTCAAAAATTTTATTCGGCACCCACCTCGTTTTATTTCGTAGTTAGCTAGCCCGCGACGAGCCGCTTCTTTTGAGACCTCGCTCGCCCGCCTAGCTCAAATAAAACTTGTAAATTTTCAAAAAAACAGTTTTTCTCATAGTTTCTGTATAGTACCTAAATCCACCTTAGGAAGATAGTTTTTAATAAAAAAGTGAATATATTCGGTTCTAGACGTGCGATTTTGAAGCTGTTTTCAGCATTTTTAGACAAAACTAGGCGTCCGCCGACGTCCTGACGATATTGCACTCACCGAACAACCCCTAGAAAAAACTTCCCTAACCACCCTTAGAAATTTTTCGAATTTTTTACAAAAACTCATCAAAATTTAGTGTTTTTCCAAATTTTCTTTCAAATTGTAGTTGCAATAGTACTCACCCTTCATCCCTGTGTTCTGGGCCGCGTTCCGTGCGCCGGCGCCCAGGTTGGAGGTTGAAACCCTAAATTTTTTGGTTCAAAAACTGGTTTTTTGACCAAAACTCAAAAATTTTATTCGGCACCCACCCTGTTTTATTTCGTAATTAGCTAGCCCGCGACGAGCCGCTTCTTTTGAGACCTCGCTCGCCCGTCTAGCTCAAATAAAACTTGTACATTTTCAAAAAACATTTTTTCTCATTAGTTTCTGTATAGTACCTAAATCCACCTAAGGGAGATAGTTTTCCGTGGGTACCGCACGATCTCCCGCGAGGCGGCGAGCCTCCTTGCCGGATTGCCGCCATGGGATCTGGAGGCCATAGTCCTCGCGCGCCTGCACGAGTGGCGCGCGGAGGTACAGAGCCGGGGGTAACTCCGCTGCCGCGGCATATTGTCGCGCGGCGGACAGACCTCCGCCGTGATCTCATGGCGACATGGAGAGAGCGACTATCGCAACCCCGTTCAGGGCACGCCACGATAGTGGCGGTAAGTCCCCTCTTTGAGGAGTGGCTAGGGAGGCGCCACGGCGCCCTCACCTTCCGCCTGACGCAGGTCCTCACCGGACACGGGTGCTTCGGGAGGTACCTGCACCGAATCGGGCGGGAGGAAACGTCCGGGTGCTACAATTGTGAGGATCGACCGGAGGACACGGTGGAGCACACCGTGGAGGTCTGCTCTGCTTGGGCGGAGCACCGCCGTGTCCTCGTAGCGGCGATTGGCGGCGGCGACCTCTCGCGTCCGGCCCTGGTTCAAGCCATGGTCCGGGGCGAGAGGGAATGGGAAGCCGTCGCCTCCTTCTGCGAAGCAGTCATGCTAGCGAAGGAGGCGGCGGAACGTGAGAGGGAGAGAACCTCCTCACGTCCCAGCCGCCGCGGGAGAAGCACCGGGCGTCGGGGGCCACGCCGTGATGGCTCTCGGTCACCGTAGGCGCGGGCCTGTGGACGGCGAGTAATGGGCTAGCTCGCCGTCCGTCCGTCGTATGACGACGGGCAGGCCGTGTCGACGGCGCGTTCGTGTTCCACGCGCGCCTCAAAGAGATGTCAGCAAACGGGAGGGGCCCGCAAGGGCCGGTGCCTGCCAGGGCTGCGGGACTGTTCGAAAGAGATACCGCGGCCCTGGAACATAAAGGGCCAATGAAGGAACATGGGTGTTTTTTAGTCAGTAAGAGTCTGACACTCCCTTCCGCTCCGCCCAGAGCGGGAGGAGTCATTTGACGATTTCTCACCCCCCAAAAAAAAAAAAAAAAAAGGCAAAATTGGAAAACAATTCCTAAGGGCAAACAAGGGTTAACCTGATATAAAAAATTAACAGAAAGAATATGTTGGATATAAATTAATTATTATTTTATTTATTTATTTTGTTTTAAATTTAGTTAAAAATAATGATAGTAGGTAGAATTAGTTAATTTTAAACAAGTGGAAACAAAAATGAAATAGTGAAACAGCACATATTAAAAAAGCACAAATAATTGAGTTTAAACAAAAATTTTGCGTGGTCTCTTCGGCCTCCTAAAAACAAGTCGCCACACAAGTCAGAACATATGAAAAGAAAGGGCTCTGATCATGTCAGAGGGACACTGGCGCGGCAGGAGTGGGTTTTAGTCGGTTCGAGTCCGACACTACCTCCACTGTTTCACACCCTGTGAGATAGTGGAGGTGTCCGTGGGGATTTCCCACTCCTGCCAAAACAAAAAAAAAAAAAAAAAAAAAAAAACCTAACCTAACCGTTCATATTTTCGGTTCTGGACGTGCGATTTTGAAGCTGTTTTCAGCATTTTTGGACCTAACTAGGCGTCCGCCTACGTACTGACGATATTGCACCCCCCGAAACGCGCGAATAAAAAAAAAAAAAAAAAAAAAAACCCTACAACCCTTAGAAATTTTTCGAATTTTTTAGATAAAATCATAAAAATTTAGTGTTTTTCCAAATTTCTAGTCAAAATTACGTTAGATTATAGTTGCAATAGTACTCACCCTTCATCCCTGTGTTCTGGTCCGCGTTCCGTGCGCCGGCGCCCAGGTTGGAGGTTGAAACCCTAAATTTTTTGGTTCAAAAACTGGTTTTTTGCCCAAAGGTCCAAAATTTTGTTCGGCACCTACCTCGTTTTATTTCGTAATTAGCTAGCCCGCGACGAGCCGCTTCTTTTGAGACCTCGTTCGCCCGTCTAGCTCAAATAAAACTTGTACATTTTTAAAAAACAGTTTTTTCTCATAGTTTCTGTATGTACCCGAATCCACCTTAGGGAGATAGTTCACCTGCCAGGGCTGCGGGACTATAGTTCAAAACAAAAACGTGAATATATTCGGTTCTAGACGTGCGATTTTGAAGCTGTTTTCAGCATTTTTAGACATAACTAGGCGTCCGCCTACGTCCTGACGATATTGCACTCACCGACGCACCCCTATAAAAAAATTCCCTACAACCCTTAGAAATTTTTCGAATTTTTCAGATAATATCATCAAAATTTAGTGTTTTTCCAAATTTTCTTTCAAAATAACGTTAGATTATAGTTGCAATAGTACTCACCCTCCATCCCTGTGTTCTGGTCCGCGTTCCGTGAGCCTCCAAAAGCCAAAACTCCAAAATTTTGTTCGGCACCTACCTCGTTTTATTTCGTATCGTGTCACGTATTTCAACAGGTTGTTGGTTCACACAGGTAGTACCAACTGGAGTTGCCACGGGAGCTACTGCGTCATGTCTTGTAGTTAAATAAAGTTACTGCATAAATAAAAATAAATACAGTAAATTCAATTTCTTTTTCTCTTTATTTAAAGGGGCTTTTTCAATTTGAAGATGTGGCCCCTGTAATACAAATTACAAAAACAAAAATATTACCAAACACAATCACACTGTAAATTCACTTAGACTATTCTATTTTTAATGCCCATTTGAGCGAGCCTATGTACAGCAATCTGGCCTCCCTCGACAAAGGGAAGGACAAAATGCTGTTAGTAAATTCAATATGAAAATTAAATACGAAAGACACTATTGTAAAAATTACGAAAGAATACTTAGACATAAGACTAGGCAATATTGTCAAAAGACTATTATCCGCTTAATGCCTTCCCTTCGTGGTAAAAAAAAAAAATGCTGTCAGCTGTGGGCTTGTCAAAATAGTAAACGGTACTGAGACACATAAAAATATACCTGCACGTAATATAATTATAAATAGCTCTCCAGTATTTTGTTTCGCAGTCACGGTTTTGATAATCAGCTCAAATAATATCAATCGATAATAGAACAAACTTGTAATTAGCGGTTATTTGACCCCTGGAGCAAGAAACCAATGAACAAAAGCTGTTCGGCTTAAGGTAGCAGGATCCAGAGGAATGTTGTCTGTGTGGCAGAGCGAGGAGCGGCGCTGTGCGGTGGTGCTGCATGAGGTGTTTGGTTGGCTGGCAGCGGGCGATCTGGCGCGCGCGGGCGCCGCGTGCCGCTCCTGGCGTCGCGCTGCCGCCGAGCCCTCGCTGTGGCGTCGCCTGCTGCGCCCGGTCCTCCAGGCACCCCACGGTACATAACCGGCGTGTGCATAACCTGGTCTAACTGCATGCGCTGTACTGCTGAAGTAATGAGTGCAGGTGAGTTGGACTTTGCCGCAATATCAGTGTTGCTATTGGTCCCACTAAACCTTGTTTTTCAAATCTAGTAACCAGAAGTGATAAAGGGTATTCTGCTTCAGGAATGACATAACATAACATCACACTTGTAATCCCCGAAGGGTTAGGCAGAGGTGTACCTGATACTACACCCACATTTCCCCAGTTACTATGACATAACAAGATCATGGTTATGCTACTTTATAGCTTTAAGTAAGCTAGTTTCCCTTTGCTGCACCATATTAAGTCAAATATGAAAATTATCCTATCTCTGATTATTAAATACTACTACAATCCTATTTAACATACTAGCTGTTGCCTGCAACCTTCATCTGCATGAAATTATTTTAAAAATTATTACTTCTCTATTTCAATCGAATTTTGTTAACAATTTCAATGATTTTATTTTTTTGCCCTAATCCTTTTTCTTATATAAAAGTAGCTCCGTATGACTTCAGCTATCTGCCAATAAAAGTCCCGTCAAAATCGGTCCAGCTGCTTTTGAGATTAACCAGAACAAACGGTCTGATAGACAAAAATTAAAAAACTGTTTATTGTTATAAGTACACTCAGCGACAGTAAGTGCTAACCCCTAAAGCTTTAAAATGTTACACTGAAAGAGTTCATTGTTTTGATCCAATTTGAATGAACACTTGAATTGGAACCATTGCATCACCGAATGTAGTCATACTCATACTGGCAGTTTAATTCAAATTCATTTATCGTTTGTCACAGGTGAAATATAAGTTCTTATGTTTGTTATAAAGGATCGCTGTAACATACCTATAAGGTGTACAATATCTAATTCTGGTTCCATATTTATTTAACATTAAAATCATTATTCATCCTAAGTCAACGTCCATCATTTGTCATACAGTAATATAGGTAGTTGCTCATTCACAAAATCAGATTAATGGAAATTAAGTAATAGGTACATTGTGCACTGATTAAATTATTCATTGATATAATTAAAATTAAATTACTCACCAGTATTTTTGTCATTAATAAAGTCATTGATTGAATAGTATGCTTTACTTATCAAGAATTCCTTTAGTTTTTTCTTAAAACTATGTAAGGTTCCACTGCTTTTTACATAATTTGGAAGTTTGTTAATAAATTACTCCTATCCCAAATATATTCGTTTTAAACTTAACTGTCCTACACTTAATTCCGCTTAATACATTTTTATACCGTGCACTCTCAATGTGTCATAATTATTTAAATCACGTTTTATCATTACTGCTGCTTCATAAATTTTACATAGTGAAGGTAAGATCAAAATGTGTAATCTTGTAAACTCTGTCCTACATGAATCGGTCTGTTTAAGCCCACATACACTTCTGACACACTCTTTTTGTACCTTAAAAGCATACTAGTTAGTTGAATTTCCCCAAAAAAGAATGCCATATTTTATTGTAGAACCCACGATGTGTGGTAAGCAAGCTCTCAGTAATGTTCTTTTCTTAAACAACTTTTCTTAGCATTTAGAGGGCATTATGAAAACTTGTTTATTTTTTTACAATAATGATCAACCTGCATTTTGAAGTTTAGTTCAGCATCAATATAAATACCAAGAAACTTAATGTTGTTCACTTCTTTTATTTGTTCGCCTTTATAATGCATATTGTCTGCTTACTGGTAAAAAGTAATAAGTGGGGTTAGTGTAAATCGAGTCGTTGTGTCGTTGTCGTAGTCGTTGTAAGTAGTAGTTTTTTTTGTTTATTAGTTTATTTTCTTTTTTTTTTCTTTTTTGTGTTTATGACTATATATTTATTTATGTTATGTACATTATATACAGACACAAATAGAACTAAAATAAATATAAAAAGAAGACTAAAATAAAGTACCTAAGTATATAACTTTAACAAAAAAAAAATAAAGTACCTATATAACTTTAAAAACAAGTGGCCCTTATTTTGTTTTGACTAGTATAGTCAAAACAAAATAAGGGCCACTTGTTTTTTTTGACCTCGGTAGCGATAATTTATTTTGTATGCGTTGTTAAGTAGCTGATTCTTTATAGTGGTGTTACCTTAT
The DNA here is from genome assembly GCA_950022335.1 of Eurois occulta. Classification (NCBI taxonomy): domain Eukaryota; kingdom Metazoa; phylum Arthropoda; class Insecta; order Lepidoptera; family Noctuidae; genus Eurois; species Eurois occulta. The sequence goes on along the minus strand of OX465490.1, from coordinate 20,414,659 downwards.
TTGTTTACAAACATTTTTTAAGTATCCCAGCTGCATAATTGTTTAAAGTGGGTAGTTTTTGATAATTTATTGTAACCACTTGATTCTGCCCGATTTTAAGACAGATTTTAACTCGGTCAAAGTGACGATTCTGTCAAGAACAGTTTAAGTTTTGTTTAACTAGTGGCTGAATTAACATTTAAAAAAAGTTATGCCGAGAATTCGACGACATATGGACTTACCAACCGTAACTAGGGCCGTAACATTGTTTCAAGAAGGCCATTCGCAGCGTTCTGTGGCGTTGCAGCTGGGTTTTTCCCGGCGAGCGATCCAGTATGCTTGGAATAGATTTCAAGAGACTGGGAGACTAACCAGGAGACGGGGATCTGGCAGAGTTCGAGCAACTACCGCACAGGAGGACCGCTACGTGCGCTTGACTGAGCGTAGAGAACGCTGCATCACAGCCCGCTCCTTACAAAACCGTTTGCGGCAGGTGATTGGTACACGCGTTAGTGATCAAACCATTAGAAATCGGTTACACGAGGACCAGCAATTCTCCAGGAGACGCGTAGTGCGGATACCATTACAAGTGCTCATCGTGCAAGCCGATTATTGTTCGCAAGGCAGCATCTGGCATGGGATATGAGTGACTGGAGCACAGTATTGTTTACGGATGAGTGCAAAGTAAAATTTTTTAGTGATGACCGTCGCATTAGGCTCCGGTTGCCCGGAGGAGGCCCGGCGGGGGACGACCCGCGACAAAGGCGCCGACTCCGACGCACCTAAGCTACGGAGAGATGTATGACTCCTGTCCGCCCCGCTTCCAGAGCTAGCCGGTTACGACACGGACTAGGAGCCGATATGTGTGTGTGGGCGGCATTGTGTTGTGTAAAACTGTCCAATGTATGCGTGAGGGTCGCGAGCCCGCAGCCGCGTCCCTACGCGTGTATCTACTCGAATGTAGAGACGTGCATGCGTGGTTCTAGTTACGCGACATGCCTATATTAACTTAGCACACGTCGCGCAACTGGGTGTATGTTGTGTAATGTAGAGTCATTTTGTATGGGTAAGCTGTGTGTAGTCTGGAAACAGCTTACCCAAGAGTCAAGTCCGGTGGGGTGGGGTCACTGTCCGCTACCAGGTCGCGGGGGAGGAGGCGCCTCGCGTCAGGGGGGCGCGCGGGCCAGGGTGCAATGTCCTTGACGTGGGGCCAAGCAGATGCGTCGGCACGCGCGAACATTCCCGTCGCAAGGCGCCGGATGCGCGGACGGACCGCCGAGGTCCCGCTGGATGACGTCATTCCTCACGTAGCGAGGGGCGGCAACAATGGTCCGCAACGCGCGACTTTGCTGCGTGCGGAGATGCTTCCTGTGTCCCTCGCACGCGAGGGCGTACCATGCGGGGGCGGCGTACGTCAGTACTGGGCGTATAATAGACTTATACACGCCCAACTTGACGCGCGCCGGCAGCTGGGATGAGAGCACTGGGCGGAGCTGGTGACGGGCTACTCCAGCTCGCGCTGCGACCTGGCGGACGTGGTAACCCATGGTGAGCCGACGGTCGATGGTGACACCCAGGTATTTCACCCGGGGCGACCACTCGACGTCGGCACCATGTAGTGTCAGGGGTGGTGGGAGCTGCACTAGTCCGGTGACCATTGCCTGCGTCTTACCCACGTTAACCGACAGCCGCCACTTGGACAGCCAGTCAGGCAGCAGGTCTAGCGCGCGCTGCATCTTGACCGCCGCGTACTTCGCGTTAAGCGGGGTGGGAATGTACGCAGCGTCGTCGGCGTACACCACGAGCATAGCCTCTGGCGTCGTGGGGATGTCGTCGGCGTAACGTGGGTAACACGCCGGCGAGACGCAGCTGCCCTGCGGCACGCCGGCCATCACCGGACGGGCGCTGGAGAGCGCCGGACGGGCGCTGGAGAGCGCCCCCTCGAGCACCACGCGGAAGCTCCTGTGGGAAAGAAAGGACTGGACCACTTTTACAACGCGGCGAGGCGCGCTGGACGTGGCCAGCTTGTATCTCAGGCCCTCGTGCCAGACGCGGTCGAAGGCCTTCTCCATGTCGAGGAATACTGCAACCGCGTACTCCTTCTTGTTCACGGCTTGCGCCATGTGGTGCAGTACCCTCGACAGCTGGAGCGTCGTGCTATGCTCCGACCTAAACCCGAATTGCTCGGGCCGCGGGACGATGTGCGGCTGGAGATGTCGCAGCAGGAGTTGCTCGAACACCTTGGAGATGGTGGCCAGCAGGGTGATAGGCCGATAGCTCTCCGGCTTAAGCGTGTTTTTCCCCGCCTTGGGCAGCATAATGACGCGCCCCTCCTTTCACGAGGAAGGAACTCTTCCTCGGGAGCTATCGGCGCGAAGTAGTCCCCAAAGTGTTTCTCGACTGCTGCGACATGGTCGACGTCGCTGGTCGGGTTAGGTCGAAACTGAGGCTCCAGGTGTTCGGCGAAGACCTCCGCTCGGACCTCCGGAGGCGGACGGCCAGCTGCCGGTCGCCTCCTGGATTCGTTCCTCCCAACTCTCGGCTTCCCGGCTACGTAACTCGGCCTTAATCTTCTCCGCGAGACGATTGACCTGTGTCTTCATAGACGGACATCTAAGTTGCTGCAACTGCTTGCGCAGGCGCCTCTTGTCGGCGATCATTTTCTTCAGGTATTGAGGCAGGGGGCGCTGGCGTCGTGTTACGTGCGTTCGTTTTAACGTGTTCAAATCCGAAAACGCGTGTTATAAAAGTTATAAATACAAGAACTCACCACATTATTCAAGGTTCAAATCACGATTTTCTGACGATTCAAATCACGATTTTCTGACGATTCAAACTCAGTCACAGTCACTCAAACTCGTCTCGTATCTTTATACACAACTTAAATCTTATCATTAAACGATAATGCGAAAACTTACTATGTTTGTTTGCGCTGTTAATGTGTGTTAGTTAGAAGTTCAAAGCTTCTAACTAACACACATTATCAGCGCAAACTTCACAACAGAACACCATTTTTAAGTAAATAAACAAATAATAAACAACAAATTACTTTTACCTGAGTACGTTAAAAAAAGCAAAACATTCAAGATCGCGGATACTAATTGCTTGTCACATGAAACAAATATGGTTTCTTTAGAAACCAAATAATATTGCATCATTTTGCCGGATTGCCAGTTATTTTCCTAACTTCCCAAAAATCAAAGCGAAATTTCACAAAATTGTGGGAAAAAATAAACAACAAATTACTTACTTTTAACTGAGTACGTTAAATAAAGCAAAACATTCAAGATCGCGGATACTAATTGCTTGTCACATGAAACAAACATGGCTTCTTTAGAAACTAAATAATATTGCATCATTTTGCCGGATTGCCACAGTTATTTTCCTAACTTCCCAAAAATCAAAGCGAAATTTCACAAAATTGTGGGAAAAAATAAAATTCATGTATTTTTTTTTTAATTTTAATAGGGCTTTTGCTATTCCTTACAATTTATAATATTTTTGGAAGGTATAAATTCAACAATACCACCCTGTTTTTTTAATTGTCTCAGTAATCATTAAAAATACCATCGTTTCTGTGTGTAGTTTGTTTCTCGAATTCCCCGCAATCCGGGGAAATGTCCACAAATTGGTAACCCTTTACTTCATTCAAAATCTTGACTTTGTAGGGCAGCCAATCAGAACTTGCGCTGGCTGTCTACCGTTGTCGGAGTTACCGCCCATAAATCTATACATGTGTGCCGTTCATACACACGAAAATATGCACCAGTGTGCGTAAATTCATCAATGAGTCAATGAGAAATGAAGGCAGTTCGTTTTGTGGCCTAAGGAGCGTTATAGTAGCGTCGGAACCCGTGTGACGTCACACGGGCGTGACAAGTTGCTATAAGTGTTATAACAGGAGTTTTTTTTTTTTTTAATATTTTGTATTATTTTATTACATAGTTACGAGTACATAATAAAATAATTTAAATTTAAATGCTTTTGGCGATGTTGGTTGGGTAGTCTCGGCCTAAGAGCCTGTATGGACGGCACGCCCCTGTATAGTGTCAACTATGGATGTACAAACTTTGATAGACATTCCCCAAAGATCTTCGGTCAGTTTGACTTTTATTTGCCGGAAAGCTTTAATAACTATCATAGGGTTTATGTGTTTAGATTTAAATTCAGCCGGGCAGCCAGACACATTCGCTTTTAATAAACCAATTGAGACTTGAGGAGAGGAATTAAGAGCCTCCGTAGTTTTTAACGGTATATCGGTAAAGAAATTCACAAATTCTTAAGCTACTTCCTGATTAGAGCTTTTAGGACCACATGCTGTATCTAATGTGTAGCTAGTGTTACGTATTTTCTTCCTGTTAGTCTCGTTATTTATGACTTTCCAAACTGTCTTTATATTATTTTGTGCTGTTTTGATCTTGTCGCTAATGTGCAGGGCTTTGGCAACCTTGCATGTATTTCTAAAAATGTTTGAATACTTAGCAACATACTTGTTAAAAGTTTCAGTGTTTATATAAGATTTAAGGTCATAAAGCTCAAATAGTCTTTCCCTACTTTTTCTGATACCTCTAGTTGCCCAATCACTAAATATCGGGCAAATACTTCAAAAAAAAAACAACAAAAGCAAAAAGCTAGAAACCAAAAAACAACAAAAGCTTCAAAAGAAGCTTAAACAAAAAAGCAAAAGCTTAAGCTTAAGCTTTAGGCTTAAGCTTTTTTCCACTTGCTTCTTTTTTTGCCTTGGGCATCTTTACAAAAGTTTTGTTGAATTCAGTGTGAACTATTGAAAAGAAATGATCACACAATTGATTTATATTAATATCGTCCAAATGATGGCTCATACATAACACTTAACTTGTTCTGCAGTGAAATATAATACTTATTTAATTTGCGAGTAGTTATTAGGTCTAAAATTTAATCTGAATTTTTTGCAATGTGTGTGTTACACCTAAAAGTTACAATCGCCTATCCATACATACTCATCATTTATATTCTTTTTTACATGAGTTAAATTTATGTTTGTCCAAAAATGTTACATACATAGCATAAATACTGACTGCACAGCAAATTTTTGCTGACAGAAACCCTAACCCTAGACGGTCAACGTCAGGGGCACCCCGAGGTTCGGTTTGTTAGGTTCCTGTAAGCCCTGCAGACAGAAATAGGGGTTCCGTCGACCTGCTGACGGAAACGCTAACCCTAGACGGTCGACGTCAGGGGCACCCCCAGTATAATGTGCATTAAGATTAGGTATTAGCTGTGCATTGATGAAAAAGCTTTTGCTATTTTGAGTTGAATATTTTGCTGTGCAATCAGTAATTTTGATGGGAATCTTATTGCATAGAATATTATTGATACAAAGAAGGAAAAGTTTTGATAGTTTGGGGGTCTTTACACACACACAATTACATGCTTATCTAGCTGAACACAGGACAGTTCGTGCGTCGAACTGTCCTGTGTGTTCTGTATGTTCAACCGAGAGACCTACTATGTCATTACGTTGCTTATATTTAAAACAATTTTTCAATAGTATTAGGGAACCTCCACGCAGCATAGATTTACGGTTAAAGCAGCTACCAACCGTAAAGTTCTCATAATTAATAAGCATTTGGTAATCCTTTAGCCAATGTTCAGTAAAGCAAAAATAATGTCAAACATACTTTTTTCTAAAAACAATTCAATTTCTAATAATTTGGAAGAAATGCCTTGGATAGTTTGGTGGAATAATTAAATATTGCGATTATCGAACTTTGCGATTTAATTGGATCTAGTAAAGTGCAAGTAAATCGAACGGCCGAAATATCTAGATCGAAGTGTGCATATACATATATTATAATAATATGTTTTTTCAGAATTTAAATCCGTGCTATCTACGAATAAAACACATTACAAAACGAGGTTTTTCTGGGTAACCTCGCCTTAAAAACTATAAGTATCAATCAATAGCTGTCATTAACACTAGTATCGTATGGGTCAAAATGTTGTAAAGCGTCACGTCTGAGATATGAGCTATGGATATGGAGCATTTACTCGTCGGTTGTAGCCGGTGCGCGAGTAGCGTGGCGTCAGGAGTACGTGTGGAGCCACGCGGGCTGGCGACTGCGCGCGCGTCACCGCGCCGCCGACACGCTTCTGCACGCCGCGCTGGCTCCCCCCGACCTGCTGGCGCTGGCCGGCGCCGACGCCAGCCTGGCCGTGTGGCAGCGCGAACGGCAGGGCGAGTGGCGCGAGGCGGGGCGCACCTGCCTGCGCGCGCGTGGCTGGGGCGCGGTTGCGCGCGCTCTTTGGGCCGGCCGCGAGCGTCTGCTGCTGGCGGGGCCACTCGCGCTCGCTGACGACTGGGAGCTGATCGTGCTGCGTGTTGAAGGTCTGAGGGAAACGTTTGACCCCTTGTCTTGGCGCATTTGGGCCGTTCAATAGTTAATTGTCTCTCTCTATTACCTGGCAGAGGACGGGCGCTGTGGGTCGGTGGCGAGTCGAGTGCGGTGCAGTGCAGGCGCCGCGGGCTGTTGGGTCGATGCCGCCGGTGACGCGTTCCTTTCTTTCGAGCTACGCCGCCTCGGCTCCGGCCTTTACTGCACCACCGTATGGCTCAACGCCGCCACGCAGGTAACTTGGCAGTTTTGATCCAACCGGGAGCGGGAGACGACGAATGTATACATGGTCCACAGATGAGATAGGTTATGATATCACTACATATTATAAAACAAAGTCCTCCGCCGCACCTGTCTGTCTGTTCACGATAATTTCAAAAACTAGTCAAACGGGGTGAATAGGAACGCAAAAAAAAAAAAAGGGGTGAATCGAAACAAAACTTTGAAAGGGATTTTAACGTTGAATTGATATGATATGTTCCCAAAAAGTACTCTATTTTCTTTACTTAGTTATACTTAATTGTTTAGAGACCTTGTTGGCAACATAACATATTAATTCAACGTTAAAATCCCTTTCAAAGATTTGTTTCGATTCACCCCTGCGTTCCTATTCACCCCGTTTTACCCGGTACTGCACCGACTTTCATGCTGTTTTCACCAATGGATAGAGTGGTTCTCGAGGAAGGTTTTAGTCAAGTTTTTGTATACATTGCCTCAAATATAATGATATTTGTTGGAGGTGTCGCAAAAAAATAATTCTTTCGACCATTAAAAACAGGGTCGTCACTAGAGGGCGCTATAAGTTGTTTTCTTTTTGCATCGCTCCGGTTTCAATATTTAAATAAAATAGTACAAGTACAAAATACTAGAATTTCTTGGCTTTTACTCAAAGCTTAGACGTTGCTGGGTGTAAAAATTTTTCAACCGTGTAATAATTGAATTTTTGCGGACATATAAAATACATTCTAAGATATAAAGAGAAGGCAGAGTCAGTATACCTATCGATCCCTTTAAATTTTTCTCTGAGGGACTCGCTAGGAGCCATTTTATAGACCGCGCGGACTGTCCGCTTTTGTAAAATAAAAATTGAGTCAACGTCTGCCGCCGATCCCCACAGCAGAATGCCATAAGACATACCTAATACTGTGGAAATAAGCATAGTATCAAAGTCAAAAGTCAAAGTCAAAGCATTTATTTCAATTAGACCATTATAGGCACTTTTGAAAGTCAAAAACAGAAAGCTAAGCTACAGTCACAGTCACAAGGCATAATAACTTGCAAAAGTACTGTAGTTGCACATTCCAAATCGTAGATCTCTATGGAGAAGAATGGGCAAGAAACTCCATGGACACTCTTTTAAATCAAAATATTGTTACAAAATCTTGGTTACATCATTCATGTTGAGATTACATATATGTGAGAACGATGTACAAAGACGTGCACATTAAGAGCGTCCAGACTCCAGAGTAAAAGATTAAACCTACAATTTAAAAATAAAGTAATTAAAATAAACCGTGGCAGCTAAGAGATGACCAGTCCCAACTGACAGCGCCCGTTCACGAACATGACGCATGGATCAGCGCCATTCAACTCAACCATATTGAAGGGAACTAAATAACCCGACACCCGCCACCATCAGCGAGACATTTGAGTGTGCATGACATTCTCTCAACCACCAGGACACATTCAAGTCAATGAAAGATAACAAAATGTAAATGGTAGCTTTACAGTACATAGTACTCACACATGTGTGTTATGCAATTATTATTCTAGGAGATGGAATCTATACACTGCAAGAATATTTTTACAATATTCTGCAGCTTCCACAATAATTTAACATGGTAATCAATTAGTTTGCACACACAATGTAGAGATAAAATAGAAAAAATATACAATTCATACCCTAAGTTTCCAGAAAGAAACGAGAAAGAGAAAAAAAAAATATAATTAAAGAATTAGAGGGGGATCATCTCTTCCAAACAATAAAATCTTAGTTCGTGAGCCCAAGTGGCTGTGAAGCAGGACCTCTATTGAGCCAAGCATTTTTATCTACGAGATAGTCTTCCAACTTATAATATATGCTCGTTTACATAGTGTGCGTTTTATGCATATTTTAAATTTCTTCTCATTAAGTTGTAGAATGTCAAGTGCTATTTTATTGTAAAATTTTACACAGTACCCCATAAAAGAAGTGCGTACTTTTGACAATCTGAAACGTGGCTGATCTAATTTTTATTTCCAGTATTGAAATGATGCCTGTCGCTTATTTTACTAAAAAGATGTCTATTTTCCGAAAATACATAATGTTTTCTTTTTTTAATTATATTGAACTAGCTATTGCCCGCGACTTCGTTCGCGTGGCAATTTAGGTGTGTATGTGTGAGACTGCCTCGTTGGTCGAGTGGTCGCAAGTGCGACTACTAAGCATCAGGTCTTGGGATCGATTGCCGGGGCGGGCAGTGTAAAAAAAATGTTTATTTAAATTACATAAAGTTATAACGCACATGATTTGGAGATCACCTTTTAAGCAAGAAGATGCTTGTATTAGGTGACTCCTCTCTGCCACTTAACATTAAACAATGTATGCAATTGAAAAAATACTATAAATAATAGTGTTATTGGGGTATTCCTTCAGGAATTTCTCATTAGCAGCCACGGAATCTGGATTTGTGCCCGGTTGGTGGAATAGAATTGAATAGGCTCACCCCCTGTCACATGGGACTTCAACATAACGAACGGCAAAATGTGGATGTACGATAAGGTACACCTCTGCCTAACCCGTCGGGGATTACAGGCGTGATGTTATGTTATGTGTGAGAACTGACTGACTGATCAAAATGTGATAATGTGGGTGATGACTTCAAAATCGGCGTCCTTTTGGGTACTGCAATTCTGAGAGCAGAGATCCGAAACAAAATTAAATGAGGCGACGATATGGCTTAAACCGTTATTTTGGCGCTAAAAACTACTATAAATAATAATAGTGTTCTTGGGTTATTCCATGAGGAATTTCTCAGTAGCAGCCACGGAATCTGGTTTTGTGCCTGGTTGGTCGTAATAGGCTCGCCACTTATTACATGGGACTTCAACATAACTGGTGAAATGTGGTTGTACGATTAGATACACCTCTGCCTAACCCTTCGGGGATTATAGGCGTGATGTTATGTTATGTGTGAGAACTGACTGGCTGATCAAATCTCATAATGTCGGTTATGACTACAAAAGACGTCCGTTTGGGTGCTGTAATTCTGGGCGGCAGAGGACCGAAACAACATTAAATGGCGTTGAAGCGACACTATGGCTTAAAACCGTTTATTTTGGCACTATATAACCTTCTTTTCAAAATAAACCATCAAACGCCTTGTTTGGCACTATTTATGCTAATACCGTAGTGTAGACAACATTAAATGACTTATTATTTTCCGCAAGCACTTGAAAGTTTTGGGCACTGAACAAACAACATCACCTTTGTACCTATTTTTTCCGTTCCTTTCTTGTTTTCTGTATTTAGTGTGTACATAAACTGTTAAATAAATAAAAAATAAACATATAATTGACCGTGTGAGAAGCATGGAGTGCAAAATTGAATGCCTGTCACTTTTATGGTTTGGCCCTGGGATTTGTTAATCGTCATTGTAAAAGCCAATTTTAAGGGAAATTGTAATCTCATCACAAACACTCTTTTACACTATTTTTCTCTTTTTTAAATTAAAAATAAATAATAATAATATTAGAAATAAGTAATCTAGTATAAGTTTAATTATCAGCATATTTGTTACTGTTGTAATTATTTTTTGTTATGGAAGAGCGGGGTCTCCTAACACAGGCAAAAATTGCTTAAAAGGAGTCCCCAAACACAACCGCCCATTATTGTAACAAATTTTCCTGAATAAACATTTTTGTATTTTGTATTTTGTAAGCTCTTAAATTTAAATGGTAAGTTATTTGGAATAATGGGTATGCGGGGACTTAAAACGCTCTCTACTTTAGCAGCTCAGCTCTGTGAAACGAAGCCAGCACACAACACACAACACAGCAGGTGGATGAGAAAATTCTTCGGAAAATAGAATTTTCCCATCTCCGTCCGATTCCAGACGACCCTCTCCCATTTGCAGCTGCTTATTCGCAAAGACACCTGCTTCGTGGTCATTGTACAGTTGGACATAATATGGAGCTTTTCAATCCAGGAGGTTTTCATAGTGGCGATGCCATGAGACATGCGTTTCATCCGGCAGTGTGCCCTTTTTTATTACAAAATGGCCCCTCTTAATAATTGGTAGTGTCTGTCTAATATCGTCTTTTGATGTCGGATGGGATATCATCAAATGACCCCCCCTCCCGCGCTGGGTGCAACGGAAGGGAATGTCATTCATGTTCTTTCTTAGCGCTTTGTGTTCCAGAGCCGCAGTATCTCTTTCGAACAGTCCCGCAGCTCCGGCAGGCATCGGTCCTTGCGGACCCCTTCCGGATTGCTGACATAATTTTGAGGCGCGCGTAGAACACGAACGCGCTTTCGACACGGCCCGTTGTCATAAGACGGTCGGACGGTGAGCTAGCTCATTACTCACAGTCCACAGGGTCTAAAGTCGCTGCGAACAAAATGATGACGCCACCAATCAGCACCTGGTTGCCGCGGATATCCTGCAAGCTGCGGTTCAACGCCTCTAATGCATGCTTGTGCGACATTGTGCGTCCCAAACTATGAACTTCCACTGCTGCAAAAGGACTCCCCGGTTTTTGGTGATATTGCATGTTGGGACGTATCTTCGCTTGCAAGATTCAGTGGCAATTTGAAAATGGAATGTGCAGTCCGACCACCCATAAGTAAAGTTGCAGCAATGCCTGAGGAAGCCACAACCACAGTTTTATGACGACACGGTTGGCGCAGTGGCTGAGCGAATGGCTGCTGCGCTGCTTGTATCGGGTTTCATGCCCGCACCGAACCAATTTTTGTGTGGCCTACAGGCAGTTCTTCCGGGTCCGTGTATGTGTTTGTGAGTTTAAATGTTTGTAAACACACCCACGATACATGAGAAATTTCTAGTGTGAGGCAACTTTAAAAAAAGACTTTCATTCTGTACATTGCGGTCCTTGCGGACTTGGGCCAGCTGATGATTCAGCACAAATGCTATGGTGGCGGCACTGGAGGCGCACTGGCTGAGCAATTGACTGCGGCGCAGCGTGTCAAGATTTCGATTCCCGCACGGAACATATTTACAACGTCGTGGATATTATCAAATGTTATTTTTGTTTTCATTTTTAAACTAAAGAGTTTTTTTTTGTACTGTGTAAATTGGTCAATTTTAATTCATTAATTTATGATTATCTGTCTTTTGAATGGTAAAAAAAAAACGAAAAGTATACATTAATCTATTTTGTAATGATTTGAAAATCATAAAGCATTAAAATAAAACAAAATACCTAAAACTTACAAAAAGTGAAAACCGGTTGGGGATCGAACTGGCAAACCATGTTTATTATTTTAGAAAATCTAATAACATTAAAAAACATCACAAAAAGTGAATACTGGCTGCGATTCGAACTTGCGAACCCTGGTTTACAGGGCGGTCGCTGAACCAATGTAAATGCATGCTATGACAGTTGTCAGTTGTCACGTTAGCCAAGAATTGTCAAACAGTGGCCAAGAATATGGTTGTAATGCTCTATTGCTCATCCCCCTAAGTTAATAGCGCGATAATATAATAACCTATGTGTTATTCCAGACTATAATCTATCTCTGTTCCAAATTTCATGCAGATCCGTTCAGCCGTTCTGGCGTGATTGAGTAACAAACATCCATCGTAACTTTCGCATTTATAATAGTAGTAAGATTGTTTTCTATACATATAATAAAACAGTAAAAAAACTGTATCTGTACATTGAATATATTAAATAAATATTAATTGAGGGGGGTTTAGAAACAGTAAGAGCACAAAACCAAAAAAAAATTCTGTCTTTGTCTGTTTGTTTGTATTTGTACACGCTAATCTTCGGAACTACTTGACGGATTTGAATGATTTTTGTTGTATAGGTATAAAGTCTGAGCAACATATAGGCTATAATTTATCTTGGAAACTTGAACACCTGATGCAGAACCGCAACAGACCAGCTAAACTATAAGAGATACAAAAATGGTACCTTAGCAAAAATTGTTTCACGTGATGAGCATTTTCTGCTAAGAGAATAAATTTGAAGATCTGGAACACCTGATGTGGAACTCTAAGAGCCCAGCTACACTATAACATATACCGGGTGTAACAGAATGAGTATATAGGTACATACAAAGAGCGTGGCTTCTTTGGATGATAACAAACGATAAATGGCAAGGGTTTTTTTTATCCTATCTCTACATGTTCGGAAATTGTGAGAATTTTTAATACATACATACCAGAAACAGAATTTTTCTAATTGAAATAAATACATCACTGGAACTAAGTCAGCTGATCGGTGTCAACGAACTATTTGCAAGTAAAAATAAACCTCTTACTCCTGGTATTTCTGAATAAAGGAACATGTTTATTTTTTGTTTACAAAATAATACTGACTTTTCCTAAACTAAGATTATGTTTGTCAACAAGTTACAATATAATTAATTTGTCTAGGCATTTAAATTCTAAACTTAAAAAAAAAAATGATAACTTTTCGGCGTACCTACTTCGAAGACTTTCATTCAGATGGTACAGATTTAGTCGGTTAAAATCACAATGACAACAATATCACAAATACAGAATACGACGCCAACCGATAATTTATAAAATACAGCTATGCCATTCGAAATATGAACTTCTATCAACCTCAAATGTTTCAATAAACAACTAAACAATGCGGACAAGTAAAATAGTGTCATGTGCATGTAATTGATCTTGTTTGAAATATGTTGATAAACCTACCTATTTGCTGTTTATTATTGTCGGGACAATACTTTGGGCAAATATGAACTCGTATAACTAAATAATGAATGAGCCCTTTTCATAATAATTTTTACAATAAGATCCAGGAAATTTGATTACCTTACTATTCTTCTTCTTAGCGTATCGATGGCAAAAAATAAATAAATCAAATATGTTTAGCCCAAAATTCAGCCACGTTAACCCCGCTCTCTGATGCAGTAATTAAATCATCAAGAGCGCAGGTGATAGGGCATGCGGTGCAAGATGGAAGGTGGGCCATTGTTTGTGGGGAGACACCGCATACGCACTTGAGGTCTGAGCCGTCCACGAACCCCCATCTGTAGAGATTGTCTTTGCTTCGGCCGACCTGGGTTCGAAGTCTGTTTAGGGATTTCCAAGTCGGCCACGGCAACTCGTGCCCAGGTGGAAGCCTCTCCATTGGATCGCCGAAGCTATCAGGGGGTTTAAACTGTTCTCGCCAGAGATTGCATCTTGCTGTGCAGGCGTTGAAATTGACTGGGCCAGTCGGGCCCACGCACCCAAGAAAACTTTTGCGACTTTTCAGCTTCTGGGGCACTGAGCCGTAGTTGTGCATTGGGTGGCGTGAGTCAGCTTGTAGTTTCGTCATTTCGATACGGCTGACTATAGTCCTACGAACTTGAGGAGGCGCGATGCCGGAAAGTGGATACAGCATTCTTACCGGTGTCGGTTTAAGACAACCAGTAATTATTCGGCACGTCTCGTTTAGAGCTGTATCCACTAGGTGTGCGTGCGCAGAGCGGTCCCATACTGGGCAGGCATATTCACCAGCGGAGAAGCAGAGCGCCATCCCTGTGGTTCGCAGAACTCTTGGAGAGGCCCCCCATTTGGTGGAGGTTAGGCGGCGTAGCAGGTGGTTTCTGGCATGCACTTTTAATTTTATATTTTGGCAGTTGGTTTTATAGGTGAGTGACCGGTCTAAGGTTATGCCGAGGTATTTCGGGTTAGAGCTGTGCGCGATGGGCACCCCTTGCCAAGAGATATTTAATTCATAACCTGCATGTCTATTACGGAGGTGAAACGCGCATGATTGCGTTTTTGATGGATTCGGTTTCAGAGCATTTTCTGCATAATAATGGCTGAGATCAGTAAGAGCTGCAGAAAGTGTTGCTTCAATCTCCTCAAAGTTGGTTGCTTGACAAGTGAGTGCAAGGTCGTCAGCGTACAGGAAGCGGGTGGTGTTTGGGCTAACTGGTTGGTCGTTAGTATATACGTTGAAAAGTAGTGGGGCTAATACGCTACCCTGAGGTAGTCCATTTTTTTGGGCACGCCATCTGCTTCTATCATCAAGAAGATTCACCTGGAATCTGCGGTTGCTGAGCAGTTCACGGAGGATTCGTGTGAACTTTAGATCCCCTGTCAGGTTAGTCACCTTCCACAGCAGCCGTTTTATATTTACGGTGTCGTATGCTGCCGATAAGTCAACAAATACTGCACCCGTCACTTTTCTTGTTTCAAACCCGTCCTCAATGTGTTGAGTGAGGTTAAGAACCTGCCTACAGCAGGATTTACCAGGTCTGAATCCAGCTTGTTCTGGGATTAGTTTTGGATCTATAAGTGTTGTGAGACGAGCTAACAGTAGTCTTTCGAACAGTTTGTAGGTGTGGCAGAGGAGCGATATTGGACGAAAGTTTTTAGGGTCGTCATGAGGTTTTCCTGGTTTGGGTATAGCGATCACTTTTGATCTTCTCCAAAGGCGAGGGATAATTGCCGACTCCAGACAGTGATTAAAAAGTTGCAGTAGCCACAACACAGATACCGGACCGAGATGTTTGATTTGTTCGACTGATATGTGATCAACTCCGGAGGCCTGACCGGAACTAAGTTGTTGAATGGCTAAGACAATGTCCGTTAGTTGGAATGAATGGCACATAGTTTCACTGGTAGAGGGAGTATCGCTTATTGTAGGAATTCTGCCTAGACGTTTCGGAGGTTTGCCGTTTAAGAGGAGTTGGTGGGCAACCTGATTGGCTGTTACTGTGCTAGGCGTATGTGGTGCTTGAGGTTCGCTGGTGAGTCTGCGGATAGTAGTCCACGCTTTTTTGCTGTTGTGAGTCAAGTCAATATTGGTAACCGTTTCCATCCATTTTTCTTGGCGTCGCTCGCCAATAAGTGACAGCAGTTTTTCGCCAGTTTCAACGGTCTCCTCCGAGAAAGGGTCATTGTCGTAGAGGTTTTCATACCTTTTTAGAAGTTCGCTAGATTCCTGAGATATGCCGGGGATGTATGATGTGCGACATCCTCGTGGGATACATTTTCGGGATATTACTGATATTACGCTAACGAATTTATCGTAATTCTGTGGAGTAGGTGGAATGTTAAATAATTGTGCATCCACAGACTTCGAAAATTGTTCCCAATCAGCTTTCAGGTAATTGAAACGGCGCTTGAAAGGCATGACCACTGGGTGAACAGCGGACTGGATGTTGCACATGATCGGTCTATGTTGGGTTCGTGGGATCGGGGGGCATATGGTTTTTTTGCTCTGGGAACTAATATTTGAGCTGACAAATATCAGATCTGGATTATACCCGCGTCTCCATCGTCCGCTATTAAATGATGCCGGTTGTTTTGGATCATGGATTAGAGTCAGATCGTTAGCATCTGCCCATTCTTCGACAGTTTGACCGTCCGAGTTAGTTGAGCTATAACCCCAACTGGTGCTATGACTGTTGAAGTCACCAACTACTATTTTAGCGCGCTGACTGTTATGGTCAGGTCCTGGTGTGTCGAGTTGGAAAGGGGTACCGGGGGGTTTATACACGGATGTTACTGTGCAATTACCGAGGTCTAGTGTGATTATTTCGATGTTACTTTCATTACAGCATTTTGTGGAGATGACACTTACGCCGGGAGCAACAAACACTGCGTTACCGTGCTTTGGGTGACAGATCTCGGCGACAAGTGACAGTCCAGGAATGTGAGGCCTGCTTTGGGTGGAATCCCGATGGGTCTCTTGAACACAGAGGACGTCGCAGTGCGTCTTGCGAGATAATTCAGAGAGGATTTCTGCTTTATCCTGAGAGAACCCTTCGATGTTGATCGAGATTACACACAAGGCTGGTTTTGTTAGTGGACTGTTTGGTCCTAAGAAGGGCCGATTTGAACTTTTAGTTATATTTGCCATCGTGGTGAAAGGATTAGCCAATCGACTATAGTCGATTGCCCAGGGTGCGCTCTATTGAATCGATTTGATTGAAGATCGCATTAAAACGAATTAATTCGAAAAATCGTCAGCTCGTATACCATTGAATTGATCATAAAATCGAATCGTTTCGTTTCGTTTAGGGAGCGCGTACTAATTGTGAAACTACAGGGTAGTTTAAATTACTCCTGGTAAATACAACTTCAAATCCTAGATTTCAAAATAACAATGTCTTTTGATCAAAGATTAACATGAATTTATGTTATTTTGAAATAAAAGCTCACGGGTTCCGATTCTGACGTATTACAAACGTACAACCTAGGATCAAATGTACCCCCCACATTTATGATCTTTAATGGGTTGAAATAAATGATTTTTCAATTTTGAATTTGAATTACGTACTTAACTCTTGTTTTATTTATGCTCTGGTGTGTGATTATCGGAGTTTAGTTGAATAATATTAGGATGGAAAATAATCTTGAACAATTGTTTTAATGTTAGTAGACACAAATTAGGACGGCCACCCTATTACCAGGATAGCAGGGAATAGCTTTATTTTGCATTATTGTACCTGTTGCTCGTAGTCAGTCGTCAACTTTTCCGCGTGTAGTGCAGACTGCAGAATCGTTTCTCTCCGTGTGATACGCGCATCAGTTCAGTACGGCTGCACCTTATTGACTTCTTTTTATTGTTTGCAAAATGTCGTTAAGTAATAGCGAATATTACGAAATGATATTGTGTGTCGGAGCAGAACATGGTAATTTGCGAGCTGCCAGAGAACTGTACCGTCACCGTTTTATCGAGGGTAGACTAGATGCTGAACGTCGATAGCTGCCTTCGTTGGCGTGTTTTATTCGGATGGTACATCGTTTTTGTGGGGGTACATTAAAAACATAGTGTACGCAGTGCAGTGTGATACAGTGGACCAAATGAAAGTGCGGATTGAGGCCGCTTTCAGGACAATAACACCAGATATGCTACGCAATGTCCAGGTGTCCATGAACAAACGAGCGGCCTTGTGCATACAATACCAAGGTCACCACATTGAACCCCATCTTTACACGTAAGTCAATTATGTGACTCAGGTTGGCTGGACAAATCTTCAAAATAGCTTGCATTTAACTAGGTCAATAGGTCACTTTATGTGACGGCTAAACACCCTTATTTCAGAATTTGTGAAGCTACAGTCAGTATCTTAAATAATCGATCGAAAACGTGTCCAGCCATCTTGAAAAACCACTTTTCGCTGGTCTCTCAATCTCGGTAACGGAAGTGATTTTGACGACTTTTTGCATATCAACGGGCGTCACATAAATTTGTGACGGGCACCGAGCTAAAAGTTTTGTGATAAGTACAGTGGTTTAGTAGAAAAATGCAAAAATCTGTGTCCAGCCATCTTGAATTTACGTATAAAACTTATGGCTGGCACTTCCGAATCTCAATAACGGGGGCGTTTTCGAATATGGTTCCTTTACTAATACTTGGTGACGCAATGTGTGACAGTAATAACGTTTGATTTATGGCGTCACATGTAAGGGTTTACGAGAAATCAATAAAAACTTAATGTCCAGCCAACCTGAGTTCAAGATGGCTGGACACATGTATCTCCACTGCCTGATGATCTACGACCTTCAAAATGTGTTCAAAATGTTGTGACGGGGACGATAATGATAACCTGAAATTGTGACGGAGAAACTTTGCGTAGTTTCAAAGATATTGACCATTTAAATTTCCCCATACAAACACTGCAGTAGGGTAACCAATATTGTAGGTTTTATGTAGGACAAGTATATTTTAAGGTGTTTTCTTTAATGGAAATTAAATGTTATTGATTATTTACGTGCAGATATCTATTCTTTTTAGTAGGTATATATTATGTCAGGAGAACTAAACTAATGCTCTGAAGGTAAATAAAAATAATGTTTGCTGTAAATAAAATCACATTTATTTATTTGTAGGTACTTATACAGCGTTTTTTTCTTGAGATATTTTTTTTAGTTTTATTTGCGTCCAATATTAAATTACTCATTGCTAATTTAAGTTCCCCATCTAAAAATTCTGTATGAGTCATAATAAAATTATCTAGTCGGTGTCGAGTTAATTTAGTTCGATTTTTTTTTAAGGTCTTAAAATAATCTTCCGCAGCAGAAGAAGACGGCTTTATTCTCATTTTTAAAAATAGGACACATTACGTTTGACCACAGTGGCAATTTATTCAAGTCTACTACTTATCTACATTATACTAGTTATCTACATTACCGGGTTCACATTTAGCGACATTTTCTTTTTCTTTACTCACCTGTTCATTGAACCAATGTAAAAATATATTGTCGTCACTAATCTCATCGTTGTCATTAAAAAGAGAAATTGTATCCTCTGCTGGGTCATCAATTAAAGTATTAGCAAAAAGTTTGTCAAGTTTGTGTTTCGTCATTTCAAAGACGCCTGTACTTAAATCATCCTTCGTATATGTCTCAGTAAGACAAACCTTAATTAGGTTCACAATTATTTCTTTTATTACTATGAAGAATCAGATCTCAGAATCAAAATCAAATACAAAGCAGGCGTGGATGCTACCGGCCAATTAATCGATTAAAAAGAAATCCTTTATTTATGTAAAATTATGGTCACCTCACAATATTAATGGATGTTTGTATGGGAAAATTTAAATGGTCAATATCTTTGAAACTACGCAAAGTTTCTCCGTCACAATTTCCGGTTATCATTATCGTCCCCGTCACAACATTTTGAACACATTTCGAAGGTCGTAGATCATCAGGCAGTGGAGATACATGTGTCCAGCCATCTTGAACTCAGGTTGGCTGGACATTAAGTTTTTATTGATTTCTCGTAAACCCTTACATGTGACGCCATAAATCAAACGTTATTACTGTCACACATTGCGTCACCAAGTATTAGTAAAGGAACCATATTCGAAAACGCCCCCGTTATTGAGATTCGGAAGTGCCAGCCATAAGTTTTATACGTAAATTCAAGATGGCTGCACACAGATTTTTGCATTTTTCTACTAAACCACTGTACTTATCACAAAACTTTTAGCTCGGTGCCCGTCACAAAGGACATGGACAAAAAAGTACATTCCATATACACTTACATAGTCAATATATTATATTAAGAAAAATAGAGAAGTGAATTGTTGCGTAGTTTTTAACCTCTCTGCACTCGTCAGTATTGATTACAATATAATAAGTAGTGTAAGTTGAATTCAAAGTCTCATTTGTCAACTTTAGCCATTATGGACCATAGAGAAAGATAAATAGAATAATAGACGTTCTACACCACGCATACTACTTGTAGATATGTCATGTGAAATGAACGACAACTTACCTGAAACATTTTGATTTAAACAAAACCGTTTTCATTGGTATTTCTTACATATAATTAAATTATATTTTGAAGTGTTGATACTTAAGATATATTTATTTCACACAATTATAGTAATAACGTAACCGTACCTTAAAACGGAACGCGTTTTACAATGTGTCATTGTTTATGTCAAAATGGCGGTACTGCGATTATTATTATTTATTTATTTTATACATACAGTTATAATACAGTTTCACGTTTGTTTTGTACCATTAAACCAGAGATGGTTTGTATTGGTACTCACATTCGCTAAAACAACACTGCTTAATAACTATTTAACAAATATAGGTAAAAATGAAGGTACATGATAAATAAATATTTCGCACGTAACTATTGCACAGATCCTCCGTTGCGTATGAACTGTTTGTTTTATTGCGATTATCTTCTAATATTTTTGACTCCTGCTTATCTCTACGGAAAAAAATATTTTTACTTTTTCGTGTTTCCCTTGTCAATTAGTAGTTAACTGTTGAAAATAATAAAAAAAAAATAGACTTTGTCTCAGTTTTCTGTCAGACTTTCTCAGTTCAGTAAATGTTAATCAATATATGGTTAAAAATCCTTAGTTCAGGTAGAATGACCACCTGAAATAAGGATTTTGGATCTTGTTGAAATGCCTAATAATTCACAGCACTTCGCTATTTTAAAACGCCTTGATATTTTTTAATAGCAAAATCATTATTCATACACTTTGCCAGCAATCTGATAGAAGGTAACATGAAACTGTTTACGTCTAGTTATTTGTAATGAGAAGTTCTTTGAGCTTTTTATTTTTTGCAATTTAATACGGCAATATTCACGAATATGAAACACCAAAAATTATCGTTGTACACTAAATTTGATAACTATGCAAACGCCCATACAGAAATTGGCCATGTCCTTTATGTGACGCCCGTTGATATGCAAAAAGTCGTCAAAATCACTTCCGTTACCGAGATTGAGAGACCAGCGAAAAGTGGTTTTTCAAGATGGCTGGACACGTTTTCGATCGATTATCTAAGATTCTGTAGCGTCACAAATTCTGAAATAAGGGTGTTTAACTGTTTAGCCGTCACATAAAGTGACCTATTGACCTAGTTAAATGCAAGCTATTTTGAAGATTTGTCCAGCCAACCTGAGTCACATAGTCAATTTACTAAATTAAGCAACGCTTTAAGATTTTACTGTTTACTTGGGAATAAGTAATAATAAGGGATGAAACTAGGTATCCTACCTAAATTTTGTTTCGATTTTTTACGCAAGTTTTGTTATCTTAGTATTTACGTGAAATTTCTGTCTTGACGAGTAAACGGCGATGCGGACGAATTTTTGAACGCCCTGTAACCCTTTTATACTTGTACATTTATTTATTTCTATTATAGTTTTGTAGTTTGTAAATAATTAATATTTTAAATAAATGTTAAAAGTAAACGGTAAATATGTAAATCAATAATTACCTATACCTACGCAATATTACGGTAAAGTAGGTACTATATTATGTCTGATGCGCGGACCGCGCACTCGCTTTAGCCACCGGCGCGCGGCGGCATGTTTTATCTATAGTCAGTTCGCGCCGACAAAGAACACCGCCTGCGGTAGGCTCCTGTGCGGTACTAGGCGCGCAGAATTACGGAAGAGATTTATCGTGATATCAGGCAAGTAACGTGGAAAGTTAGGGTTGGACCTCATCTGGCAGCACGGAATCGCATTTGTTCCGCCTGTGCTACCACGTGCTGCAGTATGCTGCCGCATGCGAACGCGCGCTGTCGCATTCCGCAGACAAAAAAAGCGATCGCACGCGTCAGCATGCTGCAGCATGGGTGGCATACTGCCGCGTTCTTTCATGATCAGTTTAGTTTCAAGCGCGAGATGGATAGGACCACGGAAGAGAGAGCAGTGATTCTAGCGTGTATTTTGCAAGAAATGCAAAATCAAAATATAAAAAGAAACGCATTCGCAAAATAAAACGGAGATACTGGGTTCATCCTTTTTGGAAGCAGAGAGCGGTTCATGGACAATATGTTACGCATTTTCCGGATTTAGTTACATATCCAGATAGTTTCGTAGATTATTATGGAATGACTTTAAATGATTTTAATGAATTAGTATTTTGCCATTGTACGATAGAGTGAGACAGCATGCGATAGCAAGTGATCGGCGGTGAAAGGATGCGTTAGCATGCTATCGCGCGCTTCAGCGTTCCGGAGTCTCCCTGCCGACCATTGCATTTTGTCCGTGATGCCGATCGCCTCGAGGATTCCGCCGCGTGCTATCGCATTATGCTTTCTGTCTCGGTCTACCAAATGGCAGTTCTAAGCGACAGAAAGAGAAAGGGCGATGGAAAAAGGCGATTCCGTGCTGCCAGATGAGGTCCAACCCTTATTGACCCACGTAGTGCGGTGCACGTTTGTTATGATTTGAATTCAAGAAACGTATATATGAAACCGAAAATTTGGTATCAATTCTTAGAGTATTTTATTTTGAACTGAAACCCTTACCATATCGTTTGTTATCATCCAAAGAAGCCTGGCTCTTGGTATGTATATAGCCATTCTGTTACACCCGGTAAATATACAAATTCGGATTCTTCAGAAATTTAATATTTTTTCCGTACTAGTACGAGGCATGCCTTTTAAGTTTTGTCGTTTGAAGAAAAAAACACAACTAGAACCTTATAGTACTTTTTATTGTTTTTCAAAGTATTCACCACGTAGCTTAATACACTTTTCCATTCGCTCAAACCAGTTATTATAACATTTATTCCACTCTAAAGTGGGGGTGTTCAAAATGGCTGACTTGAAAGCGTCGACTGCTTCTTCACCGGACTGGAACGTTTGACCACGTAGACTTTTCTTAATTTTAGGAAATGTAAAGAAATCGTTAGGGCTTAGGTCAGGACTGTATGGAGGAGGGTCAATAATTTCTACTTTTTCCTGCTTCAAATACTCAATCGCTGGACGAGCGCTGTGTGAGCTTGTGTTTCGTGGTGCATGCGTCGCTTTGAGTTAGATTTTCGAAGTTCGGCGATGACGATGTTCGGTGGTAAACAAACCAGTCTGCGTTAACCGTTCTACGATCTTCAAGTGCAATAGTCGCAACATGGCCGGTTTTTCCAAAGAACGTACCCACGATCTTCTTTGAAGTGCTTCGAGAACGAACAACTTTAGTCGGCTTTGGCTCGTCTTGAAAGACCCAGATTGTAGATTGTTGTTTGAAATCCGGATCGTAGGCATAGATATTTTAAGATTCGTCACCACTGATGATGTCGTAGACGTGATTTGACTGTCCTCGGTTGAACCTTTGCAGAGTTTTCTTACACCATCTGATGCGGGGCTGCCATGTCGAAAGTCTGTCACCCAGGACAAGAAACGTGAAAACCCCGCATCTTAATACCCGGACGTTTCAAGAGATTTTATTTTTCTAAGTGGAAAAAAATATAGTTTTAATGGTTTTAAATATTTATTTATTATTTTTAATCAATTTAAACTAAATTACGTCTAAAAAGGAAACAAAACAAAATATTCTTAAAGTTTGAAGGAACATACTATTCTCGTTTCTTTAAATAAAAGAAAATTAGACTCAAACAAAAAAAAAATATCTCAACTCTTTTAACAAAACAAAATTTTCTTAAAAAGCTTTAAAAGGAACTATTATCAGTCGTACATGTTTAATGTCTGTAAACATAACAAAAAAATTACTCTAACATAACGAAAAAATCTTTTTAAACTTTTCAGTACTACCACATTTCTTACTAAGTTAAATAAAACAAATAAAATTGTACTTATAACAAAACTAAAACAGTTCTAAAAAACTATTACAAGTCCTACATTTTTAAAGTCTGTTTTATTTCTCAGGTTTATTGTATTTATCAGCCTTGCCAATAGCTTTTAAAGTTTCTTCCTTGCTTAACAAAAATTTATAAATATCAACACAATTATAATCTTTAAAATTATATTTTATTTTTATCACTGCTGAGACTGTTTCTGTTTTAAATGAATTTCTTCCTTTTGTCCATTGCTGTGTGATTAGAGAGAATATTCTTTCGACATTGGCGTTGTGTGCAGGAATACAAAAAAAAATACTGTGCAATTTTTAATAATTCTGAATATAAATGAGCATTCGGTGTTCGAAAAAATTGTAACCAAAGTTGATTTGCATTTAGAAGTTTATCTCTCTGTCTAGATACTAAGTAGTTTAGTATATTATTCCTCGCAGTGTCCTGTTCCGAACCCCAATCCCATTTTTGGTCTTTCTGTGTTAATTTTTATACAAGCAGTACGTGTTGCAAAATTTGGGATAAATTTCCTAAAATTAGAGGCCAGACCCATAAATTATCGTACTTGTGTTACGAAGAATTGGTGAATTTATTAGGGCAGAAACTTTAGATGTACTATCGTGGTCACTCCCGCCTGACCACCACTAAGCTCATTTTTGCTTGCACTTACAACATGAAACGCTCTCTAGCCCCGCCCCGTTGACTTTGTATAGAAATAATGAATGAAATACAATACCGTTCGGCCGAGCGCATTGACGACGCACGCCAAACGAGAGTTATAGTTATTTTTAAACTGCTATTGTTAGAAAAAACCTTTAATTGAAATTGGCTTACCTTACCTACTAATGGTGTGTGCGTATCGGTAATTGTAAATTAAAGACTCAAAGTTTTCTGTAATAATATTTTTTTTAATTTATCATAGGAATCTTATAAAATCCTACACAATTAACTGTTATATAGGTAAGCTAGCGAGCGTCTAAGCACGATCTCTAAATCGGCTTTAACGATTTCGATAATATTGAAATAATGGGGCTTCAGGGGGTGAAACGTTAATTTAGCTAGATCTCATATCTGGGAAAATTCGTTGCCAGTCAATATTTGTCCTGAGCGGAGATCGGTCACCCAGATATTTTACTTAAACTATTCTAATTATAGTATTTATTCTAGCTAGAACTTTCATTATTTTGTTAAATCCTATTATGGGCATTAATGAAAAAGTAAAATACTGTTTATAGGATTATCAATTTTACTACCTAAAGTAAATAAAACAAACACAGATTCATAAAATATATATTAGGTCCAACATAGGAATTGGATACAGTAAATAGGTTAAACACAAAATCAAACAACAAGTAATAGAATCATCTTAAAATAGTTTACGGTTTAAACAAATGCAAAGCCTCCCTTCCTGTGACCTATTACTACAAGCAACAGATCTTTATAAACAATAGTTATTCGAGTGATGTAATTCTTTACAAGATAACGATCAACTATCGGTGGCAGATTCAAATACAAAACAATAAAATTTGAAAAAATAAATAAAATCTCTGATAATAAACAAATATACAGAATAATTGGCTTTTTGCTAGTTCTTGTTAAAAAAGTAATTAAGTAATCAAAAATATCAACAAACGAAAGCAGCCACAAAACATCAAAATTATCTGTAAGTAAGCATTACAAAAATATATAAGACAACAATAAACAAAAAAATTACTAGAATTAAAACAGTCGGTAAATCATATTTTTTCTTAAAGTTAATAGTGATATCTATACAGTGGCATTGTTTCTTGAAAACCTACCTAAGAAATTGAAACAGACAATGTGTGAGTAAGCGAGAAGGTATTCGAGTTCGCCGGGAACAACAAAACAATAGCATCCGTGAATACATCATTATTTCACGAAGTTTTAATTTTTCGTTATTATTTAAGTATTTTTTTTTTTAATGATTCAATAAATCAAAATAAAATAAACACAAAACAATAATCAAAAACACAATAAACGACATCTTCCTAAAATGAAATTAACCATCGGTAAATAATTATTATTTTTACTATACCTTATTAAATTCAAGGTAGCTACTCAATCTTAATACTACAAAAATAAATACAGTAATCGATACCCTGTTCCCGATACCGGTAGGCTACAGTTTTTTTAATAAAAAATGTATAAATTTGTAAAAATTAAATAAAGGAAATACATTTATGGGGTCATCGCGCATCGTCAATAACAATGTCGCATCGAAAGTATTCGAGTTCGACCGTAAAAAGTTAACAACAAAGCAATAACATTCTCGTTAATATTGAAATTACACATTTTAAAACGATTCAATAAATCAAAATAAACAAGAAAAAACAATATAAAAAAAAACATTAAACAAAAACTTCCCTACTACTAAAATTAACAGTCGTTAAATAATAATTATTTTTTACTATTCCTTATTAAATACGATGTTATCGCAATAATCACAAACTGAATACTCAATCTTAATACTACAAAAATAAATATAACAATCGATACCCTGTTCCCGATACCAGTGGGCTACAACTTTTTATATTTTTAAATGTTTTTATATTGTTGTTTTTAACAAAAATCTGTAAAAGGAAAAAAAAAACTCTAATACTTAGTCATCGCGCCTCCTGCGTCAATGACGGCGTCGCATCTCGTTCTTATTGACTGTATTATAAGTATTTCACACAAGTTCGAACCCCTTAACAACTCCCAAACTTCGTCGCAATGAGCAAGAAGTTCCATTTCTGTTCTTTTCCCGTCGATGATCCCATCTCTGGACCATTATACCCCACAAATTCTCGATGGGGTTCAGGTCAGGAGATCGGGATGGCCAGCGTAGTGTTCTTATTTCTCTTTGTTGGTTTAACCAAGTCTGCACAATGCGTGCTTGATGTATTGGACAATTGTCTTGAATAAAAATAAATTCGGGGAGCTCTGCTCTCGGATAAACTGTGCGCACAGTAGGCACCATCACGGTTTCTAAGAGTTCGCGGTAAGCTGCGCCATTTGCTCGCCCTGGGATATGGACAAGCTCTCCGGGACCTCCAGCATTCATCCAGCCCCACATATTGGCGCATACCCTTCCAGAATCGTTATTTTGAATCACATTTCTTGGTTCGTACCGTGTATGCATCACGCGCCATAAGTGTCGACGACCATGTTGGCTTCACCTAAAACACTACTCATCTGCAAAGATGGCGGTTGAGAAATCCATATTTCTGTAATCTCTTGCGAACCTTACTCTTGCCGCTTTTTGTTGCTCGGTGAGCACTATTTTTTTTGCTGGTTTTCTGTGGTGGAGCCCCGCTCTATGTAAAGCACGACGGACTGTGCGCAGTGACACGTCGTACTCCTCGGCGAACACTCTCGTCGGCGTGAACGCGTTTTCTTGTTGATAGGTGTTCACCATACGTTGGACGTTTTCCTCTGATATCAGATATGGGCGTGGTGCCCGCGGTCTATCCTCTAAGACAACCTCTTCTTCATGGCGTCTGATCCACATCCGGACAGTGTTTCTCTACAAACAATAAACAACCTCATAAGTCACACATACAGGTTTACAAAATTTTTAACTAAGAACTTTTAATCAGAACGAAATAACTACTTTGCCCTGTATTTACACCTATTTAATTTTCAATGGTGTTATTTATGTGTAGATAATAAAACTGCGGCTTGTGCCGGATTTTTTTGTCATATTAAAGATAATTAAGAACAAAGCATATTTTTACTTCGGCGTGCAATGTTTAACAAAGAAAATGGTTACCTACTTTTACAAATCGAGAGAAGCTCATTAAAACATGCAACACCTGTTTACATTTTTGGCAAGGGATTAAAACCATAAACTTAATAATGCGCTTTGTTATCACTTTTTAAACTTCGTCGGCAAAGGATTAAAATTCTTTGATACCTTCTGTTGTTTCTAATTGCATTGTTATACTGCGGTAACTACGAAATACGTTTTTGGGTTTGTCTAGTTAGAATTACATTGTTTTGCATTCAAACTAATCTGAAGCTCATACGATAGTCAAGATACAAAGAGATGACGTTACTATTGGCATTGAAAAAATGACTTTGCAAACGATTTGTTTGGTCTCGCTAATAGTCGTGTCCTGGAAACCCAAAGTGGCCGCTTTAACAGAATCGTGATATGATAATAATATGAATTACATTACAATTCGTGAAATGGTCATTACGTGACAATTCATAATATTAATTGCGTTTGTGACTATTTCAATAATTGTATCTACGTGATTTATATTAGTATCCAATTATGATTCTGCTAAAGCGGTCATTTTAGCCCCTAGGCATGAGCACAATTCATCTATAGCTACGTATAACGACGACTCGGGAGGTGGCTTGAGGGCTCTCGTAAACGAATGATTGTTCGACCCATACCCTAGAACGTGTTTGGCACCGAAAGTGTTAAACAAGATTATTAACTAATAAAATATTTTTATACGATACACAATGGCAAAGATTGTTCCAAACCAACAAAAGAAATAAAAACCTTCCAAGTGCAAGTCGGAATCGCAAACGAAGGGTTCCGTACCATTATCTATACAACATTAGACAAAAGGGCAAAAAAGCACGTTTGTTGTATGGGAGCCCCCCTTAAATATTTATTTTATTTTAATTTAATTATTTATTTTTAAAGTATATATACAACTAAATATTTTGTGAATATTTCAAGCGTCTACCTGTTGCCGTTATTAATATCGAGCAAAAACGGCAAATAAAATCACGTTTGTTGTATAATATTTATTTTATTCTGTTTTTACTATTTGTTGTTATAGCGGCAACAGAAATACATCATCTGTGAAAATTTCAACTGTCTAGCTATCACGGTTCATAAGATACAGACAGACAGACGGGTAGACAGACAGTGAAGTCTTAGTAATAGGGTCCCGTTTTTACCCTTTGGGTACGAAACCCTTAAAATAGATAGCGAGATTAGCGAGAAATTAGTAAATAAGTATTTTCGTTCGCGCAGTAATAATTGTTTTTTAAAAATTGAATATTTTGGTTGAATTTTCTGCTTCTTTCTAGTTTAATTGTATTTAAAAAGCATCTAATTATTTACGGGATGTATTTAATAGCACTTTAAAATTTGATAAAAACAGCTTTAAAATTGTGTATCAGCACTTTAAATTAATAATACAGCTATAATTTAATATTATCACTTTAATTTAATGGTTTACACTTTAAAAATAATGATTTGCACTATAACTGTTTCGAAATTTGAATTTGGGTTGGTTTTTTGTTTGTTTGAGGTTGATTGATAGGTTTTCTAAATGGTTTAAAAAAAAACTTTCTAACCTATAAGCTGAGTGCCCCAAGTTGGTGTAAAAAGTCAATATAAAAAACAAACACATAAAATAATAACACTCCTTTTTTGGGCAGTCGTGTAATAAAAACAAAATGACTCGGTTTACAAAAAGAAAATCCATTTATAGTGGAAACCATTTTTTTTGTAATTCATTAAATTAATTTTAAAGGATGAACCATTATTTTTAAAGTTCGTTATATATTCCCCATTATTTACACAAGATAACATTTGCATGATACAGTTTGCATCGTTTATAAAGTTTTATTTATAAATTAAGTTGATTGAAAGTAACAAAATTTATCATAACAAGAGGTAATTAAAATGGTGGTGGGCGACTATTTTTTTATATTTTGTTTTTCATAGTGTTTTTATAATGGAATATTTAAAAATGTTAAATTATATTTATAGTAAATAGAAAGTAGAGGAAAATTAAAATAATTTACTACTTACGCTCATATGCAGCTGCTCAGCGATTTGACTGATGTTAAATCCTTGTCCATGCAAAATTATAATTTCGTTTCGTTCTTCTCCTATGAGATTTCTATAGGCCATTATGCACAAAATGTTCGAGCACAGGTTCTCAAGAGTCCAATATTATCGCACAGGTCAACGGTAGGCAATCAAGGGTCAGGTAAACAGAGCAATGGTCAATTTTCAAAAGATCCGGTAAGCGCGCTAAAGTTCGTCCGTAAAATTCGCAACAGGTGTACACAGGTTACGTCACTAAGCTGCGCAGTGCAGATTGCAACTAATAACGTTGACGCTTTCCTATTCGGCCTAAACTTTAAGGGGGCGTGGTTTGGCGCCTCCGCATGATTTAAGCGAAAAAATTTTTAACTGGTCAGGCGGAAAAGACCATGACTGTACTTGGCACCTTGAGATATTTGTCTGCCCAAATACTCGATACAGTTAACAAAGAATTGACACTTTTTAGGGTTAATTTTAAAACCAGAAGTAGTGAGAGCTGTTACTGTTAGTTCTGGGTATTTTAAACCTCCTTCAATAGTTGAAAAAAGAATGTCATCCATAATCGTTTGATCATTCAAATAAATCAAGTTCAATATATATGACATCGAATCTTACAGGAATAGTTATTTTACCAGACTTCTAATTTAACATTACCTATTCCTGTAAGGTATTTCAAACAATATTACATTTAAGCTGTTTAGCAACGGATTGTCTGATTAGGGTACAATTGGCACCTGTGTCTATAAGAGGTTCAATTGGAATATTGTAAATAGATATTAACCTCATTTTTATTAGTGTTGGTTTTCTCTAAATCAGAACGTGCTTTATACCAGCACACCGAGTCATTGTGACCAACTTTTTTTACAGAAGGTACAAGTAACCCTATCAGGAACCTACTTCCTGGAGTCCTGGTCCCTGTTTCAGATGGCGGATTTCGGTTTCTATTGCATTGGATTTTTATGGGACCGGTTTTACCACACAAGTAACATGTTTTTTCTTCGGAAGTATTATTTCGGATCTCTAACCTTGGACGTTTGGCTTTACTATGTCCTGTTATACTGTCAGAATCATTTTGTTCTATTGGTCGTTTTTTGGGTGTTATGTAACTTGAGAACAAGGATATTAATTGAGATGTAATTTTAACATAACTGTTGAAAGCAGCCATTCTAACGTTCACATCGGTTACGCTACCGCAGATCAATTCGATTAATTGGTCTTCCGTAAATGATATTTTCGTATTACGTAGAAGTCTATTTTTTTCCCTAGCGTATTCGCAATAGGAATCTGCAGAATCAGAATTGTACAACACGGCCTTGGATATTTTTCAGACAGGTTCCGTTTTTCTGGATAGAAGTCTGGGAGGTCCGTACGGAGTTTTTCCCATGTTCGGCCTTCATATGGTACCCAAGACTCAAACCATAACAAAGCGGAACCTTTTAAAGCCTTACCTTGCGACTGTTGTGATACTGCTCCATCCAAATTCTTTTGATAGCTCCTCGATGTTTTTACACCAGCCTTCCGCACCGCTGTCACTAGTTGCTAGGTCGAAGACCGGGAGTGCCACGTCGTCATCAGCATGGCGACGACCAGAAACAACATCGCTGATTGCTTTGAGAAGACCTGCCAAGACAGTAGAATCCATTCTGAAACTTATAAATAAACGTCTTAACAGGGGTGAACTTTATTGCACTTTTGATGTTAGAGGTCGCACTTCCGTATTATGTACTCGTAGATATGTTAATAGATGTATGTGTTAGAAATTGTGTGTGTATGTAAACATTTAATCTTCGTTACTTATTAGGTATTAAAGGGAAAATATAACAATAGGATTAAATTCATAATAACATTATAGTTATCTTGTAGTATATAACAACTAACTATCCTAGTAGTGTATATAACAACGTTACGTTACAATATACCAACCATATTATGTAGTCATGTTGTGCGGGTAAGCTGCGCTGCGTGTAGCCTGCACACAGTTACCCGGGAGTCAAGTCCGGTGGGGTGGGGTCAACATCCGCTACCAGGTCGCGGGGGAAAGGGCACCTCGCGTCAGGGGGGCGCGCGTGCTAGGGCGCAATGTGCTTGACGTGGGGCCAAATAGATGCGTCGGCACGCGCGAACATTCCCGTCGCGAGACGAAAGATGAAAGTATCCAGGCTCTCGATCCCGAGGTCCCTCTGGATGATGTCGTTCCTCACGTAGCGAGGCGGTTTTGACGTTGTCGCCGCTTCCAAAGCGCTCTGTATGCAAGCAGTAACGTCGTCCGCTGTCTGATTAGCGTCCGCAGAGGTAATCAGGGGCCGAGTCGGTGTGGTGGCCTCAGTCCTTTCTTTGAAAGTCTCTCAGTTGATGTGTTGACGTGGCGGGCATCCGTCGGTTATACCCGATAAGACGATGAGAACAGAATGGTTGTCTGACTGCATCTCGTCGTCTAACACCTGCTGCGTGATTTGGCACTGCAGCCCTCGGTAGGTCACGATGTCCAGCACGTCCGGCATGTATGATTGGGCGTCCGGGTAGTGTGTTGGAGTCTCTGGGCCGGACACCGTGTAACCAAAGGCCTCCGCGTCCGCGTAGAGTCGTCGTCCTGCCGTATTCGTCGCGGCCGAGTTCCACGCTGGGTGCTTGCAGTTAAGGTCACCGCCAAGGATAGTCGCGCCGCTGTGGGCCCCTAAAAGGGCCCTCAACTCAGCCGGGTCTAGCCGGGCCGAGGGCGCCTTATAGACGGTGAAGATGTTGAGGTCCTCGCCGGCGACATGTAGCTGCACACCCAACGCGTAGAACGAGCCGAGTGACGGCACGGGGAGCTCTTGATGGACGACTCTCTACGCCTCACCAAAACCGCCAGACCACGGTAGCGGGCGTTCGTAGCCGACCTTACGTCCTTCCTATAAGCGAGGAATCCCGAGACTCGGAGCTTGTCTTGTCCCAGGAGCGTCTCGATTATTAGCGTCATGTCGATGTCCTGTTCGTAGAGGAGGCATCGGAGGGGGGCGACCTTACCTCGAAGGCCGCGGGCGTTCCAATGAATCACCCTCAGCGGCCTAGCCATGATATAACTTGAGGAGGGAGGCCAGGCCGTCGAGGATGACTAACTCAGTGTCCTGTCCTTGGCTGATGGCCTTGATAAGGTCCATCAGCAGCTGGATGGCGCCAGCTGATACGATGAAAAATTTCTATGTGAGAGGCTCAGAATTATGTACTGAATACGTGGTAACCGTTTTCGTGTCGGTGTGCCTTCCGCCCTGTATACTAGCTTATGCCTGCGTGATGTTCGATTTATTATCCCACGGGAACGTCATACTGAGATAAAAAGTATCCTATGTGTTAATCCAGGCTATAAACTGTCTGTGTACCAAACATCCAAATCCGTTCGGTAGTTTTTGCGTGAAAGAGTAACAAACATCCATTCATTCTTCCTCACAACCTTCGCATTTGTAAGTATATTAGTCAGATAGTTAGACGATCATTGCGATCGCGAGTCATTTTCTGTCTGTTATTGAAGAGTTCCATTATCTATCTCCGAAAATCTCAGATCCTAATACATTGTACAATAAAAACCTTCCCTGAAAACATTTGCATTTGTAAATGAAAACCCGATCAATATCCTGGTCGAGATCCTTCTTTTTTTAAAGTCGGTTGAAATACTAACCTATTTATCACGAAGACGGTACTAAGTAACGGTTACCAAATGCATTTTCAAAGGTACAAGTAATCTTCCGGAATCAATTTAAATAAAATTAAAAAGTAATATCAAGGACCAATATTGTATAGGGTGACTGGTGATTAGTGACCGATACTTGTACACGTGATTGTACGGGATCCCTTCTTTTTGCATAATGTTATTTGTCCTAATATACTTCGGCATAACGATTTTGGCACAATTTGTTTTGGCATAATAATACTTCGGCATAATTTTT
Source organism: Eurois occulta (assembly GCA_950022335.1). Lineage (NCBI taxonomy): Eukaryota > Metazoa > Arthropoda > Insecta > Lepidoptera > Noctuidae > Eurois > Eurois occulta. Next base: position 20,381,365 of record OX465490.1, on the reverse strand, counting down.
TTAGGCATAGGTACATTTTATGTTGGCATAATCATCTTAAAGACTAATTTGTTTTGACATAAATTTGATTTGCATAACGTTAGTAGGCCTAATGACTATTAGCATAATAATAATTATTTAGGCATACAATTAATATAAATAACGTCAGGGGCACCCCGAGGTTCGGTTAGTTAGGTTCCTGTAAACCCTGCAGCCAGAAATAGGAGCCCCGCGCAGCGGGGCTCCGTCGACCTGCTGACGGAAACCCTAACCCTAGACGGTTGATGTCAGGGGCACCCCGAGGTTCGGTAAGTTAGGTTCCTGTAAACCCTGTTATTTTTGAATATTATGCTTAAAAAAGTTATGCTTTAGAACTTTATGCTTAATAAATGTATGCTTTAGAATATTATGCTTCATCATTATTATGGTTAGAGAAATTATGCGTAAGCTGTTATGCGTTATTATATTATGCGAAAATATAATTATGCCAAACAAAATTATGCTAAGTTATATTAGGTCTTAAAGTTTTATGCAAATGGGGAACCTGATTGTACTCATGATAATAAACAACTTTCCCAAAGAAACATTTTTTTTCGAGTCACTATAAAAAAAATGTTTATTTGGGAAAGTTGTTTAGTGTAGTGTATCGGTCACTACAACAGTCACCCTATATAAGTTAAGTATAAAATCGAGCGCTCAGAGTGTTTCATGATGTGCGTACGCGTAATGTTGCTGTGTGCGACTTTACATTTAAGTTCCTTGTTGACTACGAAACCCTAAAAATGATGAAAAGAACCTAAAACTCATTTTAAATACCTACTCAACGCTACCCCACTTGACGTAGTTCGTCAAGTGTGTGTTTGTTCATTTTGACAATATAGCGTCTGGCTGTCGCTGTGGTGAATTTTGATTATTGTCATGTCTCTACTAGTGACACTCGCAAGGTTAGGAAAGTTTACGAATCGATTGATGTAAGAATCATCAAAATCGGCCTACACGTTTGGTCTCTACAACACCACATAGGAACAAACATACATACATACATAGACTGATAAACACATTACCCTCCTTTGCGTCGCGCAGTCGGGTAAAAAATCACCCCAGAAAAATATGAAAACATCATTTTTCCGTTATAACATCTGTAGATAATATCGATACTCATCATGTCTGCGGAGTTTCCCTAACTAATTTAATTTCACCCTCTGTAATAAATTAAATTCCGTCATGCAGGAGACAGAGTCTGAGTATGCAGGAGTGACGTCGCCACTTCTGAGGATCTACAACGAGGACGGCGCGCACTTGACGTGAGGAGAGCTCCCCCTCGCCGCAGTGTGCCCCCGCGCGCGCTCACATGCCCCTCCCCCGCCCCGCAGGCACGCGCTGGTGGCCGCAGACGACCTGCACGCTGTCGCTCCGTCGCGCGTGCTACTCGCGGGAGCGGGCTGCCAGCTCGGCGCCTGGCCGCTGTCGGCGCCGCGCCCCCCGCCACTGCTGGCTCGCGCGGCCGGCGGCCTGGCCGAGCGCTTGCAGCGCCTGCGCCAGCGCCGCGCCGCGCCCGAGCCCGAGCCGCCCGCGCCCGACGAGGAGGCCGTGCGCGCTGCCTGCACGCTGCCCGAGTACCGCGTGCGCCTGCCCGCGTCCCTCGTCGGGCTCGTCCTCCACGAGCGGTAAGCGAGAATGCGCCGAGCTTTCGCCACAGTACACGTTACCCATCCTAGTTGTTTCGCAGCGGGAGGTGCATGTGGGCCGTGTGCAGTGACGGCAGCGCCTTGTGCGTGTCGGTGGGCACGCTGCACGTGCTGGTGCGAGTGAGTGCGCCGGCGGACGCGCCTGGGGCCGGCGTGCACTACGTGCAGCCCGCCGCCGGCGCCGCGCTCGTGGCGTGGTGAGTACTGCGAGTAGCGTGCGCCGTGGGTGTTGCGCGCGGCGGCGCATGGTCACGTGCTGTGTGTGCAGGCCGGCGGGTGGGTACTCGGCGCGCGTGTGCGTGCTGGCGGCCGCGTCTTGCGCGCGCGGCGTGGTGCTGGCGCACGGCGCGGCGGCGCTGTGCTGCGTGCTGCCGCGCGCCGGCGAGCTACTGGTGTTGGCGGGCGCCGAGCTGTACGTGAGTGTCGGGGGGTGGGGGTGGGGGCGGGGCGAGCTAGCACGTCGTGGCCGGCGCTAACGTACGCGTGTTGCAGGTGTGGCGCAGCCGCGCGACGCCGCAGTGGGACCCGCGCGCCGACGACTAGCTGCGCGTGTTAGAAAGTGGATTAAAACTACCTACATGTTTAATGGGTATAAAAATACCATTAATAAAGTCGAAGGGCATTTCATCGCCTTGGAGGCCAATTTCGCAAAAATTGTGGTTTTATTTATATTATAAACTATGGCTCTTTGTCAGGACATTACTGCACATGCAAAAATTGTGACTTAGCTCCATTGGCCTCCAAGGCGAAGATTTGTTCTCCCCATAATTTTGATCATTTTTTGTTCTGGACCATGCCTGGGAACCTTTTAGTTAAGGAGATATTAGAGATCAAAGTTTCACCTTTTTGTTTCTTGGTAAAACTAGTGACACAACACTTGGATACATTAAGTTGGAGTTTATTGCGTGTACAGTAAGCCGAGAACGCATCTAAATCTTCCTGCAAGAGAGAGCAATCACAGTGACTTTTAATAGACCTAAATATTTTAATGTCGTCAGCGTACAACAATAATTTTGAATTTTTAAAACATTTATCGATGTTGTTGATGAATAAATAGGAGAGGTCCCAAAATGGAACCCTGCGGTACTCCGGAAGTAACTTCTATAGTGGCAGAGCAAAAACCATTTACTACAACTCTCTGTGTTCTGTTGCAGACATTGAATATAACCATCTCAATAGGTCCCCACGTATTCCATTAAACGCTATTTTCTGCAAAAGCAGTTGACGGTCAACCTTGTCAAAGCCTTTCTTGAAATCGGTATATATGGTATAAATTTGAACACGGGCATCCAAGTTGTTAAACAAGTAATCTGCAAAAGTCACCAGGTTCGTCGCGGTTCGTCCTTTCGACAAAACCATGTTGCTGTGGTAATAAAACATTGTAAAGTAGAGGGTACACTTTATCGTGTACTAATCTCTCGAAAACCTTAGACAAAGTTGACAATATGGATATGGATCGGTAGTTCTCGACGTCATGCCTATGTCTTGACTTGTAGACTGGGGTTATATTAGCGAGTTTCCATGATTGTGGAAATATCCCCTGTGAAATAGATAAATTAAATATGGTTTGCAATGGTACACAGAGATTACTGGCAGTATTTTAATAAAGATTGCTGGCAAACCACCAGGTCCTTTAGAAGGGTCTAATGACTTCGAGTCCACTCAGTTCATCAGCTACTGAAAATTGAGTATCAGATGGATGGTTCATAAACAGAATTAAAGAAGCCAGAAAAAATATTGCAAATGTCTTCTGGGTTGTTAGATGGTTGATTTTTGTATTTCATAGTGGAAACCCATAGTGGATTTTTGCTTAGAAACGAACGTTCAGAAATGTTTTATGTTGTCTTGAATACCATCCTCTACAGAATTAATGTATTTTCTATATGATTCTATGCACTTAGACTGAAATCTCTTGCGAAATAGTGAAAACTGCTCGTAATCAGTTAAGTTCTTGTACATTTTCCATCTAACCCATGCTTTGGATTTGTTGCCAAATTATCGGATATAATTCTATTTGCTGATAACACTTCGCTAATTTTTAAAATTGATAGAAAGGATACGGATGTCTTACATGCCAACGATCTCTCGAAATGGTTCGCAGCTAACAATCTTTTACTGAATGCGAACAAAACAAACTAAAATTCTCTTTACCGAATGTACCTCAACGGGATATAAATCTTGACGGCAAAAAACTTGATGTTATAGCGGAAACTGTATTCCTAGGGATTATTATCGATCGGTTCAAAATTGCAGTGGCAATCATGTCAATCTTTGACCCCCTAGGTTTCTTGTATCCGTGTGTCGTACAGTCGCGCATCCTCATGAAACGGACATGACACACGGGAATTCAATGGGATGAGAAATTGAAAGAGCCAGAGGCCAAGATGTGGTTTGAGTGGTTGCAAAACCTGTATCACCTTAAGAACATATTAATACGCAGTCTGCACTAAAAGTATCGGGAATGGAATATTTCCACTGTTCCTGTCATATTAAAATCTTTTTAATTGAAAATTCCTTGGTTTTAAAAATCGAATACCATTTATTTATTTAAAAAAAGATTCTCGGTCTTGTCACAAGGTTTTGTCAAACTTGTTTAGTCGTTGAGAAAATGGAATTGACTCGAGAAAATTCAAGAGCGATGATTTATTATGACTTTCGAAGTGTTTAACACAAAAACAGTGTGTTGACCGGATGATTTCTGCATTTGGTGATGAAGCCCCATCCAAAACCACAATTTATCACTGGTTTGCTGAATTTCAACGTGGACGTGTCAAGCTCAGTGATGATCCCCGTCAAGGTCGTCCAAAAACTGCAGTCACCCAAGAAAACGTTGATGCTGTGCGTAAGCTGATTGAGGAAGATCGACATGTGACATACCGCGAAATTCAGGCAACTTTAGACATTGGCATGAGTCAAATACAAATAATCTTGCATGAACAATTAGGTGTAAAAAAGTTGTTTTCCCGATGGATACCGCATTCGCTCTGCGAAGAGCAAAAAGCGGCTCGCGTTACTTGGTGCGTCAGAACTCTCGAAAGATTCCACGCAGGATCCTCAAATGCTGTAACAACATCGTATCAGGTGACAAATCCTGGATATACGCGTACGAACCCGAAACAAAAAACCAGTCACGAGTTTGGGTGTTCGAAAATGAGTTAAAGCCAACAAAAATTGTTCGTTCACGGAGTGTTGCAAAAAAAATGGTGGCCACGTTTGTCTCCAAAACCGGCCATGTTGCGACTATTCCTCTTGAGGGACAAAGAACGGTTAATGCAGAATGGTATGCTAGCATTTGTTTGCCACAGGTCGTTTCTGAACTCCGTAAAGAGAACTGCAACCGCCGCATCATCCTCCATCACGACAATGCGAGTTCTCACACCGCGCACAGAACAAAAGAGTTTTTAGAGCAAGAAAACATAGAATTATTAGACCATCCGCCGTACAGCCCCGACCTAAGCCCTAATGATTTCTATACTTTCCCTAAAATAAGGAATAAATTGCGTGGTCAGAGATTTTCATCACCTGAAGAAGCTGTGGACGCCTACAAAACGGCCATTTTGGAGACCCCAACTTCCGAATGGAATGGTTGCTTCAATGATTGGTTCCATCGTATGGAAAAATGTGCCAAATTTCGCGGAGAAAACTTCGAAAAACAATAAATACATTTTTAAATAGTAATGTTGTGTCACTTCCTTGATTCCCGAAATTTTCAGTGCCGCCCTCGTACCTAGGTGGTACGGCCTCCAGCTAGAGCCACTAGAGTTGCACGTGTTCGGTGACGCGAGCGAGTCCGCTTACGCGGCAGTAGCCTATATAGCAGTGTAAACACAGAAGGAAACCGGGATGTCGCAATAGTGATAGGTAAGGCGAGAGTAGCGCCACAAAAGGTGACATCCATTCCACGTCTAGAGTTACAAGCGGCTGTGTTAGCCTGTAGACTAGCTGATACAGTAGTCAAGGAATTAAGAGCAGTTATTAGTAGCATTCATTTATGGACTGATAGCAAAACTGTCCTCAAGTGGATAAATTCAGACGCGTTAGAGTTGCAAAGGTTCGTGTCACATCGTCTAGCCGAGATAGATAAAGGCTGATTTTATAGTCACGCGTTTCAGCAGCGCCGTCGGAGCGCGCGCGCTCGGATATGTATTGGGGTAGTAGTAGCGTTTCAAATTCGCGCGCTTGAGCAGCGCCGTTCGGTGTTCCTGTTCAACAGCGCGCTGCCCAACGGCGCGTCTAGCGGCGTGACTATAAAACCAGCCAAAAGGTCAGAGAGGGACAGCTGGCGCTGGGTTCCGTCGGCGATAAACCCCGCAGACAAGGCCACCCGAATCACAATATAAATATGGAACAGTACGGAAACTACGTACTAACCGTTCGAAACGGCACACTCACACAATCATGCGCATCGACGAGACCCCTAAGTGTACCTCGCGGTACGTTCAGTCGTTGGTGGGTGCCGCGTCAAGACGAGTGGTCGCGTAATAAGTTTTTCTGCCCTGCTATGCTATTCTCTAAGTAATCGTCAACGAGCTCAGTTTGCCTTTAATAGATTTGCAACTTTGTACTCTTGAGCATAAAGTTTAAAATCTATTCAAGACAAACTTCAGTTTCAACGGAGGAGCGCACGAAATGTTTTCGTCTTTCCACGGCTCACGCGGTCACGCCAAAACAAATTTTTACATGTTTTGGCCATATTGACAAACCTAAGGTATTAAATTGTTCCGTGTTATGATACTATCGTCTTTTTCTGATAATAACCGACGCCATGAGGTTATAAATATTTAAATTTTGTAAACTAGTTAGGTACCTATTCAACTCAATTGTTTGATCACTCACTACACTACAAAACACAATGTTTTCATAAATAAATTTCAATTTCAAAAACATTAAGAGTGACAACCTTAATGCTGCAATGGAGCGTAGGTAGTTATTTTAACAACTAGGCCTAGTTTCCATACTGTTCCATATTTATATTGTGCCCGAATTAACTGGCCTAACAACAGTAATGAGTGGTTGTCGGGTCCCTCTTTTCTGCGCTGTCCACAGGAGCAGTGGCCGGCCGACATCGAGCTCAACAGGACAGAAGGCGGGGAGCGCGGGGCAGGGTGATATCGGCTCCCCCGCTAACCATAGGATAGTGGGCGGCTATGATAGTTGGGCTGACCACTACCTGCGCTGACGTGGGAGGAGAGACATATGTGGAGATGCCGGGGGGTTAAAGTGCCAGGCTATTCCGCGTCCCGTCACTTCGCTTCTTAGCCTGTCCTGGTCCATGTCGCGCAGAGCTGCGCGTAGCTCGGCGTGTGCTCCGACGAAATTTGTGCCGCGGTCGGAATATATGTCCGACGGACGCCCGCGGCGCGCTATCAAGCGCCTCAGGGCCAGTATCGCCGAGTTGGCACTCAGCGACGCCGCCAGCTCCAGGTGGACGGCGCGGGTGGTGAGGCACGTGAATAGCACGCCCCACCTCTTCTCTCTGCGTCGTCCGACAGCGACTTCCATGGGGCCAAAGTAATGGACCCCACAGTGGACGAAAGTTCTTCTCGTCACCTCTAATCTGGCCACCGGGAGGTCACCCATCTTGGGTGTCACCGGCTTGGCCCTCTCCAGTCGACGTCTCCGAGGGCGCCGTGTGAGCGCATGCTTCCCATCCAGGATGACAGCATGGCGCTCCCCGAAGTTGAGCTCGCTGCAGGCGCCCAGCCTGCCGCGTACTCTCACCAGCACATCCTCATATAACATGGGGTTTAGTGCCCGCAACTTGCTGTTGCGAGGCAATGGGCGAGCCTCTTGTAGCGCAGCGATGTCTGCTGCGTAGCTGTCCCCCTGTATTAGACGCAGGAGGCGCATCTCGGCCTCGTGCTGGTCATCTGTCGACACTAGGGATGTCTGTCGCCGCTTGTGGCATCGATCTACGAAAATATGCACACGCGCCATGACATAAGCGGCGCGCGTCCACGTAGGTAGCCGCTCATACTGTAGCAGCGATTCAGCCTGTGCTGCAACGGTGTGCACGTGCTGTACTCTCTCTAGGTCCTGTCGAGCTCGATGTCGGCCGGCCACTGCTCCTGTGGACAGCGAAGAAAAGATCTCGAGGGACCCGACAACCACTCATTACTGTTGTTAGGCCAGTCCATTCGGGTGGCCTTGTCTGCGGGGTTCATCGCCAACGGAACCCAGCGCCAGCTGTCCCTCTCTGACCTTTTATCTATCTCGGCTAGACGATGTCACACGAACCTTTGAAACTCTAACGCGTCTGAATTTATCCACTTGAGGACAGTTTTGCTATCAGTCCATAAATGAATGCTACTAATAACTGCTCTTAATTCCTTGACTACTGTATCAGCTAGTCTACAGGCTAACACAGCCGCTTGTAACTCTAGACGTGGAATGGATGTCACCTTTTGTGGCGCTACTCTCGCCTTATCTATCACTATTGCGATATCCCGGTTTCCTTCTGTGTTTAACCCTGCTATATATTCTTATTCTGAGCTTGTCGCGCAGCTCTTGAGAGTTGGTGACCCACGCCCGTATATTAAACCCGCCTCTGGCGTGGATGTGAGTCACTTCCTCAATTAAACTATTGGCCTACGTGGCAAACCAAGCACTATCCAGGTAGTCGTCCATATAATGTTTTTCGTGTATGGCGGCTACCGCTTCGGGACACATTTCCTTGAAGTGTTCCGCGTTTTTATTTAAAACTAGCTGCCCAGCGCAACTTCGTTCGCGTGGTGTCCTACCCCTTACCCTACCCTACTCCTAACCTACTCCTACACTACTCTTATCCTACTCCTACACTACTCCTACCCTACTCCTACCCTACTCCTAGACTACTCCTACCCTACTCCTACACTACTCCTACACTACTCCTACCCTACTCCTACCCTACTCCTACACTACTCCTACACTACTGCTACACTACTCCTACACTACTCCTACCCTACTCCTACCTTACTCCTACCCTACTCCTACACTACTCCTACCCTACTCTTAACCTACTCCTACACTACTCCTACCCTAATCCTACCAAAAAAAAAGTATCCTAGTGTTGTTTTTAGACTTATCCAGGCAATTTTTTAAATTTTTCTCGCCGTAAAAACCATCCTTGAACTTCAACGAACATTTAAAAAAAAGAATTGGCCAAATTGGTCCAGGCGTTGTTGACTTATGCGCTTACCAACACATTTTGCGATTCATTTTTATATTATAGATATAAATTGCCGACGTTGGCGACGACACGGCCCCGAATATCATGGAGTTCATGACGTACACGTCAGGATCCTTATTGCCGTCAGTCGTCCAAAGAAACAGCTGTGCCCCTCGATCCTGTTCTCTGATCAAAACTCGTAGGAACATATCGGCTATGTCCCCAGTAAAAGCTACAGGCCCCCAATCTAAATTTAAATAGCACGCCTAACAGGGAATTAAGCAAGTCGGGTCCAGTCAACAAATTGTCATTTAAAGACGTCCCATTGTAGCTAGCCGCGGCGTCAATAACCAATCTCAATTTTCCCGGTTTGTTTGGATTCGTTACCCCAAAGTGGGGTAAATACCATACCGAATCGGACTTGACACCGCCCTCTACCCTACAACCTATCTATCTGCGCTGTATAGGCTGCGGCGTACACAGCGTCCTTATGTAGCCGACGCTCAATTCCGGCTAGACGCTGGCGTGCGTACCTATAATTATTAGGTAAATGAGGGTCGGTCGTCGCGACGCCACAGTAGCCCTAACTCCCACTTGCCGCTCTCTGTCTGACGACTAGTGGAGTCTAAATTAGCCTTAGCTCTCTCCACAGCCTTGTGCTTTCGAGGCTTTCGCTTCTAGCTCAAACTGCTTTTTAACTAACTCGTGCAAGTCGATAGTTGATTCTACCATACAATTTAGCGAATGAACACTAACACTCTGATGAGCGCCTACAAGTCCATGCACAACTCACCCTAAACTGGTCAAAGAGGCAACTGGCTTACCGGATTTCCCTCGGCGAGTCTCCTGGCTGACCAACAGCTCCCAGTTGTCTTGGCCCAACAACAGCAGTGGTCTGGCTCCTCTCATTTCCTCGCAACCCAAGTCGCGAATGTGGGCGTGTTCTGTTAACACTGCGGCGGATACTGTTTGCGCGGGTAAGTCCAGGCTTTTTAACGTACGACACTTCACTTTATGTGTTAGCCCGTTCGGTCCACGCACTGATACACTAATTATTTTTGATTTATTGTCGACGATCTCTTGACCGCGCGCACTGTGCAGAGTTAGTGGAACTTGCTTTCCACTGGCATTTTCAGCTAACGAGTCGTCTATCAATGATACGGCTGCCCCATCATCCAGTAGGGCATAACAATGCTTGTCGACACCGTACACTGTTACGCACACTGGCATTATCTTTAATAACGCCTTCCGAGTGTAGTCACTAACGTTCGTGACGCTCTCGCTCTCGCTCTTGTCGGCATGTAACAATGTGTGGTGCTCGTAATCACACGACTCGCACCTACTTGCACGACAGAAGTTCTTCCCGTGCTTCTTACTCGTAACGATGCACTTAAAACACAATTTATTTTTCTTGACGTGTTGCCACCTCTCGTCGACACTCAACTCGGTGAACTTGACGCACTTGGGTAATTTATGCTTGTCTCCACATAATGTGCATGGTTCCTCTATGGCCTTAGCTTGCTGGTCATTATCTGAGTGAACGTGTAAGCGTTGAATATTTTTAGGCTGCTTGAACATCTCTACAGGTGCTCGGGGCTTAGCCGTGCTAGACGATGATGTGGGCGTACTCATCTTCATTTGTACATAAAAAGACGTGGCTCGGGCTAGATGACTCAGGAACTCTGCGAGTATTTCTAGACTCGGTGAAACTCGCACATCTATGCCCTGGGTCGTTGCCATACCCATAGCGAAATCACCATTTTGAGCACGCTGCACAGATGTAAGCTTATTCAAAAGTTCACTCACCAGTTGTGGATTGTTCAAGTATCCGTTAGCTCGTACACTCTTCAGCAGCGATACACAATTTCTCACAGTTGTTGCGAACTTTCTGAGTTCACGGCCACTCTCAGTCACTTTAGGTAACGCACACACTTTCTTTAGAGCACACTCTAGCACTAAATTAGTAGATCCGGCACTCGAAGGACCAAAATTATACAAGATCAGGACGCAGGGTTGAATGAAACCACGACAAGATGAGTGCACTAAATATTATACTCGCTCGGAGACTCGCTTGCTCGCACTCGACGCGAACGACGTAGCGTATCGTGCACAAAGTACACTCGAGAGCAATGAATCCGGGTCACTTAAAGAATGTTAAAAATCTCGGAAACTAAAAATGATAGGTTAATGCAATAAATTGTATTTAATAGACAATGTAATACTCCTTAAATGAAAGTAAAAAAAAATATGAGTCGCCATACATTTTATTAACACAAAATTACATAAAGAAAAAAACTGCTGATCTCTCCTTAAAACAAAAATAGGAAACATGAAATTTTTGAACTTTATTACGATTTTCTTGAATTTTAATACTTCGTATTGCCTCCTCGTGCTTACATTACTGCGTTTACGCGGTTTGGCATGCTGTACACCAAGTTCCTTATACGATTTTGGGGAATATTCTCCCATTCCTCTGTGAGAGCAATTTTGAGCTCACGAAGCGTGATTGGGGGAGGGTTTCGTTGTTTTACGCATCTGCCTAGCTCGTCCCAAGCATGCTCGATCGGGTTGATATCCGGGCTGCGCGCTGGCCACTCCATACGAGTAATGTTCATCTCTTGAAGGTAGTCATTCACAATCCTACCTGTATGAGGTCGGGCATTGTCATGCATAAATATAGCATCCTCACCTAAATTGACCATAAATGGACCAACGTGATCATTGAGGATTTCTTCCACATATCTTACGCCAGTTAAAGAGCCGTTTTCTATGATCACCAGCTCTGTGCGACTTTCAGAAGAAATTCCGGCCCACACAAGTACAGACCCACCACCGTAGGCTACTTTTTCTTCGATGCATGCTTGCTTGAATCTTTCCCCTGGTCTTCGATACACTCTTCCATCGTGCTTGTAGAGCATAAATTTTGATTCGTCGGAAAACATAACTTTTGACCAATCTTCAATACTCCAATTTACGTGGCTCTGGGCATATCTTAGTCTTGAAATACGATGCCCACGCTCCAGTTTAGGGCCGTTTGCAGGTCTAAGGGGTTTTAAGTTAGATTCAGCAAGCCGACGTCTTACTGTCCATGCACTTGGGTTACTTCCTCCGAGGCGTCGAAACTGATTTGTGAGTTCAGTTCCTGTGAGAAAGCGATTTCGAAGCATGGTGTTCACCAAGTATCGGTCTTCTCGTGCTGTGGTACACCTGGTTCTGCCCGTTCCTGGTCTGCGTAGGTTAGAACCAGTTTCTTCGTAACGTCGGAGAACTCTTTGTACTGTTGACAGCGACACACCGACAGTCCTGGCTGTATCGCGCTGACTCCGACCGGTTTCCAGCATTGTAAGTATTCTGGTGCATTCTTCAGGCGTAAGCGACATAATTTCAGCTTGAATAATGAATATAGAGCACTATCAACATGGTTTATGTACCCACATAAATGACAGATTACAAACAAAAGCAAAACCAAATGCTGTAATTTCGTAGTTCCATCTTCGAAAGTGGCCCTTTTTCAAATTTGATTTTTTTATGATATAACTTTACAACAACTAAGAAGTTTTAATACCTTCATTTAAGGAGTATTACATTGTCTATTAAATACAATTTATTGCATTAACCTAGCATTTTTAGTTTCCGAGATTTTTAGGATTCTTTAAGTGACCCGGATTCATTGCTCTCGAGTGTATTATGAACTATTCATTAAACGAAGTTGTACGAAACAAGACCTTACTGTGAGAGATTTAAGTCTGAATTTGTGTTGCGGCTGGCGTGATCACGCACCGATTGACCAAAGACGCGTGAACTGTGTTACAGTATATGCAATATTGTAAGAAGCAATTATGTTGCGCTCGCCAAACGGTACAACTTTTCTATCGGAACCTGAACTCTCACGCACAGAAGACTTAGACTTTGTTTCGTCGAGAAAGAGAAAGGTTCACCCTGATATGGAGGAAATACTTCAACTCCGTACGGATATCCAGGAAATGTTTAAAAATCTCAAAGAAGATCAAAACTCGGAGCTCCTTAACTTAAACAAAATTATAAGTGAGCTTAAAGATGAAAATAAGGAAAACATTATTTCAAATGAAATTAAAAAAAAAACCCTGGATGAAAATACCGGTTTATACAGGGATTTAAATCGCAAATATGACACTCTACTATTTGAAAATAACGCTGCTCTTAATAAAATTGGTTACCTTGAGGAGCAAGTAGACGAACTACAAAGAAAACAGCTTGAAACTAAAATAGAGATTAAAAATGTACCCATTACTGACAATGAGATTTTGATTGAGATAGTGAACCAGCTACACGACTCCTTAAACGTACATTGTACCCCAGATCAAGTACGTCAAGTGTACAGAAAAAAATCTGGTCAAAACAAAACAATCTTTGTTGAGTACCAAACTGTACAAATGCGTGCTAAAACACTTAAAGCTATCAAATCCTACAATTTGAACAACAAACAAGATAAATTTAATACTAAAGCACTTAAAATATCTGGAGACACTCAGCCAGTGTACGTTTCAGAAGCTCTGACTCCAACCGCCAGGAAACTCCTGTACCAATCCAGAGAGTTTAAAAAGAAGTACGACTTCAAGTTCTGCTGGGTTTCTAATGGAAGGATATTCTTGAAGAAATCGGAAGATAAGCCAGCAATATTGATCAATTCCACTGAACAAATCGAAGGTATCATCAACGACATTACTAACCCCCCCTTGGAACTCTGACTAATAGTTAAGAATAAGTTGCCTCTATGTCTGATTTTGTGTTGCTTTTTCTCTTATCTTTTAATTACTATATCAATGTGTAACTGTCTAATGGTCTTAATTTATCTGATTATCAATACATCTGTAAAAGTGTGCCGACAAGCATGTAATACACACAATATTTACTCACTAAACTCTTCTCCCACACACAAATTGTTTACATATATGACACTTTTCTTACACGGTGATTGGGAGTATCCGCTTTGTGCCGCCGACATAATTTTCTTTATAATCAACAAACAATATGGCTGATTTACTAGATATTTCGGAAGATATCGAAAAAACTACAAACGTTGGCATTTCACACTGCGTAGATATTCCTGAAAACTGCAAAAAAGTATTTGATGAATCTAACAAGTACAAAATACTGCCTCAAAATATAAGAAGCTTGAAACATAATTTCGATGACTTTCAGGTCTTACTAGATATAGAATTTGATTTTATTATTTTGACTGAATGTTGGCTAGCTAAACTCGTGGATCTACCTAAAATTGCCTCATATAAAACATTCGCTACCGCTGAAACAATCAATCAAAATGGTGGGATAGTGATCTATTTTAAAGAGTACCTAGAAACAAAAATCGTTGAACCTACTAGCGATGTTGATGAAATGAATTGCCTACTTTCTACGATTAAAAATGAGCTGGCTATAGTATCGATCTATAGATCGCCCGCATTCAAGAACATTGATAATTTTTTAATCGCCATAGATCGTATTTTAAATAATTTAAAGATTTATAGAAATATTATTCTAATAGGAGACATTAATATTAATATCTTAGATAATAGCAGCCCTAACTCTTCAAGATACATGAATTTGCTGGCCTCACATGGATTATTGCCATCACATACCCTTCCGACCAGAAAGGAAAATTGTCTAGATCACTGTTTTCTTAAAAGTTCTGTTATATCTTACACTGTAGTCTGCGAGTCCACAGTTACGGATCACTCAAGTGTTATGATCTCTCTGTCAAAAAAATCTAAGATTCACTTTAGAAAATCTAAAACTTATAAAAAACTTGATTATCAGGCAGTAATTGAAGACTTAAAACAAATCAGCTGGCCGTCCATTCTAACAACTGATGATTGCAATACAGTTTTAAATGTATTCCTGACAGCTATAACAGACGCAATGAATAAGCATACAACCCTGTATAAACTTTCTCGAAGGAAACGTGCCCTAAAACCTTGGAAACAGAGACCAACTCCATAAAAAGCTTCGCAAAGACCCAGAAAATGTTACTTTAAGGGTAACCTATAGAAGGTACCGTAACACATGCAATAATTTATTAAAAAAACTTAGGATCTAAGGTCTGAAATGAATAAACATAAAAACAATTTAAAAATGCAATGGTCTTTAATTAAAGATGTTTGCAATTTCGCTGGTCAAAGTAATGACAACGAAGAACTACTAAAACTCAATCCTGATCCACAGAGCTCAATTAACCAGGTAAATCTCGTCCTTTTGCCAACGTATATTGATGAAGTAAAAGCCATCATACTGAATTTAAAAAACAAAACTAACGCTACTGGTTACGACGGAATTCCAATTTCATTACTAAAACTAGGGGTGAATACTTTGGCTTGGCCCATAGCAATGATATGTAATCAATGCAGGACAAGGGGCGTTTTTCCGGAGGTCCTTAAGAAGGCTTGAATTGTTCCTATACACAAAGCGGGGGATAGAGACTGTGTCTCTAACTATAGGCCAATATCGCTACTGCCCTCCTTATCTAAGGTACTTGAGAAGGTTATTAACATAAGGCTAACTCGTTACCTTGAATCTCAAAATCTCCTCTCAAACTATCAATTCGGTTTTACGGAAAACAAGTCAACTAATGACGCTATTAAACACCTAACTTCTACTATTCTTAATGATCTAGATAGAGGAGGGAAAACCATAGGAGTATTCCTGGATTTGGCAAAGGCATTCGACAGTCTCTGTTCCCCTGCTTCTTGCAAAACTAGAACATTTAGGAGTTCGTGGAATAGCTCTGAAACTACTTAGGGACTATATGTCTAATAGAACGCAATGTGTGGGAATAGATGGCTTCATGAGAGACCAGGAGAATGTGACTTTCGGTGTGCCACAAGGTAGTGTTATGGGACCTACGCTTTTCCTTATTTACGTGAATGACCTGTGTGATTTACAGCTGAACCAGGGCCGGGTCATAGCATACGCTGAGCCCACAGCCCTTTTTATTTAGTGGAAAGACATGGAAAGAGGCTAATGAAGGGTTCAGTCTGGTTTCGGAGTGGCTACAGTCAAATCTTTTGACCCTTATCACGCTTAAAACTAAATACATAGCTTTTAGTATAAGAAAGAGCAGTCAACCACCTCTTGGCATTATTCAAATAAAGGCTCACACATGCAATATGACGGGAAAGTGCTCTTGCCATGAACTTTCGAAAGCATCGTCATTAAAATACCTTGGACTGATCATTGATCAACATTTAAACTGGCAAGAACAGGTCTCTAACCTAACCTCCCGAGTGAGAAAACTTATATAAATATTCAAAAATATACGTTGCTTTTGCCGCCAACCTTAGCGTTGTTAGTGTATCTTTCGTTGTGCCAGTCCATTATAACTTACTCTATTACTGCTTGGGGGGGTGCTGCCAAAACCGTTCTTATTGCTTTAGAACGAGCACAACGTGCCGTTCTTAAGGTGATGAGCTATAGGAAATTTAGATACCCTACTCATCTGTTATATTCGGAATTATCAGTTCTTACATTATGGCAATTATTCGTCAAAGACTTAATATTAACCCAACATAAAAATTCACCTAACTGTACAGCACGAAGAAGGCAAGATATTGTTTACTCTGTGCCTTACTGTAAAACGTCATTTGCAAACCGATTTTTTAATTTCCTGGGACCATTCATGTATAATAAAATATCAAAGATAATCCAAAATAATCTTAATAGTCATACCTGTAAAATTGAAATTTTTAAGTTTCTTAACTCACTGAACTACGATGATACTGAAAAAAATACTAGTTAATGAAATAAATCACCAAAATTGCATCATACACATACATTCACATATTTCAAGTCACTTTACATATATACAACGCACACTTTCTACACATAAAGATGATCGCAAAAAATTATGACCTACTTTTAATTTAATTAATTTTAATTTTAAATATATTTTGCCTCTGGTTTTCTTCTTTTTTTATAATTAGGCAAACACTATAAAAGTATAACCAAACACTTTATTTCTTGACTCGCTTCCTTCAAACAGGTCACAAAGTTTTTTATACATTTCTCTAGCAGATTTGCAATATAAGATATGAGATTTTAGTTTCTTGTCAATTGTTTGTAATATAATCTTTTGTCCTTTGGCGTCCTTTTGTTCATCGAACTTTCCTTCGGCTTTATCTTCGGCTTGCTGGCCATTTCATTTACTTCACCAAGCCCATGTGATTTTAAGTATATTGTTATTTCGAACTTCCATAGATGAAAAGATTCAGCATCTATTAGCTTTTGTATATGTTGTTCTTCGTAGTGATTCATTTTTGTATAGCACTGGTTGTTGTTTTTATTTTATTTGCGATTTCTAGCAATTTTATTCTATGGACGATTTGCGGCACACACTTTTTACTTTTATACAATCAATTGCATGAACCACGGACTGCTACCATGTAGGATGGTCCGGGATTTTAAGTAAACACGGTGATTGTTTTTATTGAGCACTAGCTGTGCCCGCGACTTCGTTCGCGTGAATGTCGGAACTTAACAATGTATTTATGCTAGTGCTTCTTTATAAACAACATTAGCTGTGGAACCATCTGGAGCGTACACAAAAAGGTTATTGGGGTTTACGCGAGAAAAAGCTACGTATAGTAGACCATGGGAAAAGCATCCAATACTTAGGTCCACCCCCGCAACGGATAATGTCTGGCCTTGAGCTTTATTAATTGTCATGGCATAACAGAGACTGACTGGGAATTGCACTCGTTTGAAAGAGAAAGGAAAGTTGTTAGGAATTATAGGTATTCTTGGAATAAAAACAATATCACCAGCGCCGCAACCGGTTAATATTTCAGCTTCGATTATGTTTTGCTGCAGATTTGTGACTTTGAGCCGAGTGCCGTTACAAAGTTTGGAGGACATAAATTTCTGAGGAGAATTATTGGTACACCGATTTTTAAAACTATTTTGTGGGCTGGAAGTCCGGGTGTGTTGAGGGAATCCAAAAAATCTACCGGGTAGTACGTGGAGTCATCTTCTTCCATAACTGTATATATAGAGGTGTATTCTCTACTATTCCCGGACACATGAATCAATATTTTTAAATTAATTGCCGCAGCTTGGACATTGCGAGGAGTCAAAATAGCTCGCTGACATAGCCAAGAACCGGCTTGATATCTCATGTTTGTGGAATCTCCGTACACAGAAGAAATTAGCTCCTGTTGTGATGTAACGCAAGAACAGAGATTATCAACCATATAATAACTTTTCTATCTTCTTGTACGGGGTATGTGCCATCGCCTATTTGTAACAATAAATTGGGAAACTCCTGTGCATTTTCGCAGCCTCGCAACTGTGCACGCATATGTACACTCAGGTGTGTAGATGATATATTGCGCCATAAAACAGAACTCTTCAGACAGGCAGCAATTTCTTCGGCTCTCGTTCCTCGGGGTACTATCGGGAGTGTCTGCCGAAAATCACCGCAGAACAGCACGTTAATGCCTCCCCATCGGCCGGTCATTTTGCCTTATGTCCTGTAAAGTTCTATTCACTGCTTCTACAGCTTTGCGGTTTGCCATAGTGCACTCGTCCCAAAAAATTAAAACACAATCGCATAAAACCCTTGCTTTATCGCTATTTCGCGATATGTTGCAAACCGGGCTTTCCGTGCGGTCTAAGTCGATAGGAATTATAAATGTTGTGTGTGCCGTTTTTCCTCCAGGCAATAGTGTGGCTGCTATCCCTGAAGAGGCGACAGCAAGGGAAATTTTATTTTGGTTCTGTAGCGGCACTATAAAAAGTACTACAGCGCCATCTATGACGCAGAGGATAAACTAAAAATCGAAATATATCTAAATTCTACATCGCGCAAGTTATTCGCGTCTTAAGACTATACAGAAGAACCCGACAACAACTGTTGGGCAGTAGCCCACCAGACATAACACCCGTCTGGTCGGAGGATCCTCCCTTTTCAATGGGGGTTGAAGAGCTTTATACCCTGTTCTTCATACTCCTAAAGTTCCTTATTCGAGCCAAAATGACTTTGGTTAGGAAAGTTTTACCTGTTCCGCCCGGTGCGTCTAAAAACAGGATTTCACCCGAGGCGTTTTCTACACTGCAGCATACCCTATCAAACGTCTGACGCTGTTCCTCTGTCTTTGCGCAGCCATTTTGTAAAATTTCTGTGAGTTCCACGGGTTTTTAACTAATTTCTGATACGTATTCTCTGTTTATACGTTCCCCATCGACTGTCGGTGTGGGCAAACCGTATTGACTGATCGGGTTCCCTGGTATACTTATTTTTACAAATTTCACGTACCCTATAGGTCAGGAATTTCTCCATCAGTATTTAGTTGAACATGCCTCAATCAGAAAATGACGTCACACGCACAATGCCATCTATCGAATATCTATATTCAATGCTGCACGCAGTTGAGCTCTAGATATAGTCCAGTCTGAGTTCGATAGATGGCGCTGTTTTAATATTTTACTTCGGAAACACTATTATAATTTTATTAATTTACATTTTTCTTTCTTTTCATTTATAAGGTGTGAACTGATTACGATGAAACAAAAAACTTAACGTTACTTCAATTTACGCACATACAACGTGTAACAGAACAAACGCAATTCCTGAAAGTAGTTTGTTCAGAATCGGCTTCTGAATCGATTTCCGTCATCAAAAATAGGTGTTAAATTTTGACGGAAAAATCTTTTAAATGACTTAAATTAGAAACACA
This sequence comes from Eurois occulta, assembly GCA_950022335.1. Classification (NCBI taxonomy): domain Eukaryota; kingdom Metazoa; phylum Arthropoda; class Insecta; order Lepidoptera; family Noctuidae; genus Eurois; species Eurois occulta. Next base: position 20,361,845 of record OX465490.1, on the reverse strand, counting down.
GTAACATGACAAATTAATACAATCCTTAATTCAAGGAAATTGAAACCTTAACTCAGAGCAATAAATGCTACATAAACGCACGACATTATTTGTATTTCGCTCACAGGTCGTAATACACACACGTAAATAATATCAATGCATTTTACAATTAAGGTAGTGTGCGTCAAATAAAATAGGTAATTTACAGGAATTTCAACTTTATCTCCAATGAGTAAGGCTTGTTTGAATGCACGACCAAACTTAGTGCGGTCATCAGAGTAGCCCTACACAACACAAACAAATTTTAGGCATTATTACAAAATAAAATGATTGAATTTGAAGAAATTTGGAACTTATTGCAAAGAAATAAAGCATTTGTCGGCAACCTCTTTGACGTTTCTGCGAAATGCCGACATACGCGCCGCCGCTACCGCCGAATAACATGAGTACCTAACATTAAAAAGCTAGTCATCCGCCGGTAGCGACCTAGTGTAGTTGTTCTTCAGTTTACTTCCGCGACATTTTTGATCCCGTGCGCGATGGCTTTCCGGTACACCAACGTACAATACACGGAGATGGTGAGAACCCTGGCTCGCTGTCTTGATAATGTCGCGTTAGGTTGTCGGGAGTTCAATGACCGTTTGCTGCAGTGTGAGTGCCAGGACGATGCTGGCTGCAACTCAGCGACTGAGGGACTCGGGAACGTTCCTTCCTAATACGGCTTTGGACAGAGGGACGAATGTGCGGACTACTCGTCTGCAAGAGCGTATTCTCGACCATTTCGACGAACATCCAGAGGACAGCTCGAGAGAAACAGCACCCCAGTTTGACTGCAGTCACATGTACGTGTGGCGAACTTTAATGAAAGTGGATCGCAGAAATAGTGCAAATTAAAGACCTAAGTGTTAAGTGTAAATACCTAGTCCAGTTCTGTAAGTACCTACTTCTTCCTATCAATATCTACGATTGTATTCTAACACTCCCTCGTCTCTGCATATTTTTGTAGTACAAACAATAAACTGGACCTACCTAAATACCAGTAAATCTGACTCCAGTCTTGCCATGAAATACCGTGTTACCCAGTTAATGGGTTGTGGAGGTCTGGTAGGCAGCCGCTCTGCGTAAAATACTGGTATTCAGCTAAATCCGGCATGACTGGAAGCCGACCCCAACACATTTGGGAAAAGGCTAGGCAGATGATGATGATGATTTTACATTTGAATTAGAGCGCGCTTAATAAAACAGTTGATGTAAGAGAATTTAAACCTTCCGTCCAAATAATAAGACTTATTGAAATGCACGACCGATTTGTATTCCGCATGTCTCACTAATTGATTTGTTGAGAAATGTCGAAATAGGTAGTACTTAGACAATTTTCTGGTCCCTACGAGCTTACGTCCTTTGCAAAATGTACCTACCGTAAGAATAATGTGAAAGATAGAATGCACAAAACCGGCGACCCTTTGAGATAGCGCGCGCGCGCTACCTCCGGGCTGCCGGCCGGCCATATTCAAAGTAAGTAGGCGCAGCGAAGTTTGCTGTTCGTGATTAAAATCTTGTAAGCACTGATTTTTGTTTCACGTAATTAGCAGTAAACACGCTTATCAGAGGTAGCTAATAATATCGCGAAAGTTACGCATTTGAGATAAATACTTTTTACCCGCGTGTGCCACACGGAGTCCGGGCGCTTCGCCCTTCGTTAGTTTCGTAGTTCGGGTAAAAAGTCGCGGTTGTAAATGCATCCCCGTTAAGTACTAAGCGTAAAGTCTTAGATTCATGTTGATAATTTCATTTGCTAGAAAATTATCAATCATTACACTGTAAACTCAATTAAGTACCTATCAAGTTACCTATTCATTCATAATATCAGTCTGTGACATTTTAGGTACGTAGTAAAATTCGTTCATTGAACTAACGCACATCTAATGCCTACAGCTATGGTCAGCTGGCGGGCGCTCGAATGTGCGTGTCGCGTCGGCTGCTAACATTGCATGAGTGTGTGTGTGTGTAGGCATGTTGCTGCACATACGTTTTGCGTTTAGTAAGGATAACTATTTTATAAAAAACGACCACGTTTGGTTTAAATTTATTTAATTACGGGTGTTGTTTTAGACTTATAATTTAATATTCTAATTGGGGTGTCTGAGGTATTGCGCTTAATCTGTTACACGTTGTATTGTTGTGTATAAAAGTTACGGGAAGTTGTGAGACCAAGTGCACATAACCCCAATTTTACTTCTGTAACACTTTAAATTCAAATATCTTTTGATAGACTGAACCGATTGCAATGAAATAAAAACTAAATGTTACTTCAAGTTACGCTCAATCGTTGTGTTATCTACATTGCTTTTGTACATTTTACGTGATGCCCGAACAAATACACAGACAAACAGACAAAAATTCCAAAAATGCTGGAAATGGGTTCTATTGGTTGTCCTTTAACACCCTGGCTATTTTTTTTTTAATTTTTTTCGATGTACAAAAACGACTTTTCTACAGTTTTATTATATGTATAGATTATATTGAGAGATAACATTGGATTTTTATATTGCACCGCAAAACACAAACATTTCTTAGTACCCATTTTTTTTTGCAAGGGTAGAGATGTGCAATTCAATAGTGTTGTGCAGAGTGTTGCCACAGATACAAAATGTTAACAGATATTCTTAAGCAGCGCTATATCGAGCACGTCATAACGATTACTGGGAGTGGGGGGGTAATGTGTGTGCTCCATAGGAGCGATGGGGTCAAGGGCACTACCTAGATTGTACAAGACTCGCCCTCTCGGGTTGGTCGTTAAACTGTTCCAGGCAGGGTGTTTGGCGTTGAGGTCACCCGCTAAGATAACGCAGTCGCTCAGGCCGAATAGGGAGGATGAGAGATGAGATCTTTGACCAACAGGGAGTGGTCTTCGGATGAATTGGTAGGGGGCATGTATTCCGAGATGATATGTACCGGTTGATGACCGGTCATGACCAGCCGACAGACTGAAACCTCGAGTAGGGATTCCATAGGAGGGGGGTCGATAGGGATACAATGCAGTTCCTTACGAAAGTAAATAAGCGTGCCGCCCTTGTGACAACGTGACCGGTCGTTGCGAACTATGCGAAAGTTCACAATTTTAGGGTCACGGTGACTGGGCTTGAGGAATGTCTCTTGAACGAGAAAGAGGTCAACTTGATGGTCGCGAAGGTAAGCGCCGATCTCATCTCGTTGCTCTCTAATGCCATTGGCATTGACAAAGCCTACTTTGAGGGACCGGGGACGAGTACCCAATAACTTTCTATTATACATAATGAATTAGTTAAGGGCGCAGAGGGCGGATTGAATATCCTGGTAATTTCTAGAAGATCCTTGGCCGTCCTGAGCTCGGCCGCTAAGCGGTCAGCCTCAGGCGACACAAAGATTTGAAACCTCGCGATGGTTTCGAAAGAGGACTCTGCGACAGTCTCGGGGACGGGCGGCCTGGGCCGGGGAGTTAGGGGAGTGGCTGCTGGAGTAGGCGCTGGCTGAGGGCATGGGACGGGAATGTCCATTAACCCTGGCATAGGGGCGGCCTTAGCGAGGGCCGGGAAGGCGCGCTGGTGGTTGAGCGCGTTCCAAGGGGACGGCCTCTGTGGGCTGAGACGCTCAGGAAGTTGAGCGGAAAGGGGTTTGACAGAGGGACTTTCCCACTGCTGGCGTGCGCTAGCGCGCTTCGCCAACTTGGCCGCCTTGAGCTTAGGGGCTTTGGGACAGCCCCTGTAATTGGCCGGATGACAGGATTGGCCACAGAGTACGCAGCTCGGCGGCTCAGTGCATAGCGTCCTATCCTTAGGACGGGAGCACTCAGCCGTCGCGTGCTTCTCTAAACACTTTACGCACCTGGCCGGTGCGTAACAATGTTTTTAGCTATGTCCATACAATTGGCAGTTTTGACACTGGCCGATTGTGTGGGTCTTATAGGGTTTCTCAATCATGATTCCCGAGAGCGAACATACTGACTTTATTTTAAAAATGGGGTGGTGACCCTCGATGGGGTCACAGATGACGAGCACCATATCATACTCGTCACCTCCCCGCGCCTTGTGGAGGCGGTGGACTGCCGAGACTGGGATTTTCTGGGCAGTTAAATCGTCAAGGATCTCCTGGAACGGGATTTCCTTTGGGACACGTCGGATAATAGCCCTGGTGGGCTTCTCCTCCGGGAGGGAGAAAGTGTGGCAGGCAATCTGCCTTCCACGTAGGAGATGGACAAGCTCCCTGTAGTCCGAGGACTTCGGGAGCGTAATGTTTATACCCTGAAGGGCGCTGGTGTAGTTTACGCTCAGCGCTGAGTTTGGACACTTCGGTCCATTTCGCCTTGTCTTGGAGGAAGATAGGCGGAGGGGGCTTGGTCTTCTTGGCAGAAGACGCGGGGGTGGCAGCCATAGGGCTGGCGGGCCGGCTGTCTGGAGCCGAACCCGAGGCTGTCGCAGCGACAAAGGAGGTGGGACGGTGGGAGGCTAAAGTGGCAACAGGGGAAGCGGCGGTTGTCCGCTCTGCTACGACTTCGAACTCGTGGCACTTGCGCCTACGAGGGGGGCGGGGCCAGACGACCGGCGGGACGGCGGCGGAACACTGAGCGCTACGAGTAGCGCAAAGTGGAGCAACAACAACAACATTTGTTATTATGTCAAATGGTACGCAACCGGACTAAGGTCCCTAACCATACAAATGCTTCGAACAATGCTTCCTATGTTTCAATATTTCGATTTTGAATACAATGAGGGGTTTTTACGTGATGCGCGTGATGCGCACGAATAGACAAACCGACAACCCGACAAACACACAAAAATTCTAAAAATGGTAGAAATGGGTTCTGTGTGTGATCCTTTAACACCCCTACTTTTTTTTCTAAATATTTTCAATGTACAGAAACGCTATCCATAGGTCGCTGGTTCAGATCCGGCTCGAAGGACCAAAATGTAAGGGCATGAGCCTTTACACATAGGCTGATTTTATAGTCACGCGTTTCAGCAGCGCCGTCGGAGTGCGCGCGCTCGGATATGTATTGGGGTAGTAGTAGCGTTTCAAATTCGCGCGCTTGAGCAGCGCCGTTCGGTGTTCCTGTTCAACAGCGCGCTGCCCAACGGCGCGTCTAGCGGCGTGACTATAAAACCAGCCTTAATGTTGAATGTTAATAAAATAAATGTTAATGTTCAAAAAGGTATTTAATACGAAATTGCACTAAAATAATATTACAAGAAAATAATAGAAAATGTTACAAAATGTTGGATGTTGCGCGAGCTCGATATTAAACCGAAGACTGACGTACTTGCGTACGTGATAATACATTAACTAAATTTACTAGGCCAAAGTACAATGTGCGGTTGCTGACCGTACACTACGTCTACAGATTTATTATATGTATAGAATAGATTTTGTGTTTTACCCTATACCTATGCATTTGCTGACTATCCTGTGGCATCCACGCATTCGCATATCGGATCGCGACCGACTGGTCTTGTGCAGGAACGAGAGGGTTGCGCCCACACTCATAATCGCGACACACGACATGGCGCTTCTCGTCCTCCCGCTGCGCCGCACGGCGTCCTCCCTGGCGCGCGGCGGCGGTACGTGTACCGCGCTCAGCGCACCACCTGCCTGCCCGCCGTGCAAGCCCGCGCCACCACCGCCATGTCGCGCGCGCCACCCACCCGGCCGCCGCGGCACGCGCGTCGTTTGCTGCGCGCCGGCGCCGGGCGTGCGCCCACCCTGCGCGCAGCCCGCACCCGCTCCTCCGCTCACCTGCCAGGACGTCAGCGACCAGGTACCGCGCCGCCCGCCATCTGGCTCCTACTTTACAGCGTGGCCCACTAATGTACAGCGTGGCCCACTCGAAAGGCTCATGTTCCTATATTACGAGTAACATGAATAACACGTGAATCCCACATACACATATGTAAGTCCGTGTGATTGTGTAAGTATCACTTTCCCAGCGTTAGTAATAAATCCAACACCTACAGAACTGTGTATCGCCGAGCCCCCCTGCGTGTCTCCCCGGCGTGCAGCCGTCTGTGAACTCACCGAGTGGGTGGGTCTGCGACCAGGACCCCGTCGCGCTGCGGCTGCAAGTAGCGCGGTCCGTGCGCCGAGCCCACTACGAGTGGGAAGTGGGGTGCCGCGCTGCCGCGCCCCCCCCGCCCCCCTGCTGTCCCGCACTCTATGTGCTCGGCGGCGAGCGCGAGTGCGCGCGCGCCACCGATGGTTGCACGTACGCCGTGCTGCACGAGACCGCCGCGAACTCCGCGCGCTGCGGACCCGGCCGCACGCCACCGCCGCCGCGCTGCGTGGAGCTGGCGCCCGACGACGCGTGTCGCATCCGCGGCGACGTGCACCTCGACCCGTGTGCGCACCGCCCACGCATTATGATCCAGATCGACCGCAGGGCGTCGCAGAGCACATGCCCCGCGGGCCCGCCCGCTCATGGCCCCACTCCCTGCACCACGGAACCGGCCGCTCCTTGCCCCACTCCCTGCCCCGCGAGCCCGCCCGCTAACTGCCCCGCGAGCCCGCCCGCTCCGAGCCCCGTGCCCTGCCCTGCGCCCCCGCGCTGTCGACGCCCCTCCATTATTGACCGACTCCGTGCGCATGTTCCAGGTTGTCAAAGCGAAAGACGCACTCACACGTCCTCGGTGCTCTCTATAGCTAAAAAGTCTTCAGAGTCTGTGTCTGGTGGATTAGAAGTTATGCTTCGCTCGAAAGAAATGCTGAAGGAGGCTGGTCTCGGGCGCTTCGTGACCGACGTGGGAGCGGGCCCAGCAAGCCTGGACAAGCCCGTGTGCGGGCGGCTGGAGCTGAGCGTGCCGCCCGGCACGGAGCGCGTGGCTGTGCACGTGTCGCTATCGCGCGCGGCACCCTCACCCCCGCCCCCGCCAACGGCTTGCGCTACCGGTAACGCACCGTTGAGTTCCTCCGCGTGTGATAATTTTGACCCCACGTCCGAAAGTCGAAACCCATGTTTGTCGATTAATCAAATAAGGAAAAAGTGGACAGGTCAGTACGATCAGAAGTCGCCCCGTACGCAGTGTGAAGGTGCCAGGTATGCAGGGAAGAGCCCGCCGGCACGAGGCTCCACCACGCCCTCGTGCGGCCCGGGCACGCCCCTGAGCGGCCCCGCCACGACCCCGTGCGGCTCCGCCGTGCCCCCGCCCTGTAAACCTTGCGCTGCGTCGACAAAACCATCAAATGAACCGAAAACAAAAACTAAACGTTGTTCATCAACGTCCGCTTTTATGGCAAACACTATCGTAGCCAATTCTTAGCTGAACCAGCCATAGTCGTGTGTGAGTGTTTAATTTTTATTAAAATCATAAAATACATTATTTGTCATTATTATTTTATCCTAAACTGTTTTAGGCAAATTATTTTAGAAGTCCTGGACAGCAGGTCCGAAGTACTTAAACATCCGATTTGTACCGGCTTCCCTTCGAGATCAACCACTCTGTGTAGTGTCTACTGTAGTCAAATAGTAGGTACAGAACTAATCTGTGGTACAGAATAAAACACATGTGGGTATCACATCACAGTAGTTAAGAAGCCTATCGCAAAATTGCTGAGTTGTACTGCGCTTTTTGTAGTATTTTGGCCGATTTTTATACGCTTTTATTACCAAGCATGGCTTTTAAGTTCTCTCGTTTACATATATGCCGCCAATTTTTAATTTAGAACTGTTCAATATTCAAAGTTGGAATTTAGAATATCAAAACAATTGAAGGAATTAGGATTAATGCAATTGTTTAGTCAAAGCGTTGTTTTAAGCTTTCACGTGTAACGGAACGTTACACGAATAATCACATTTTGTTTATGGGTTACTAATTTACAATAGATTATAGATGAATGCTTCGTTCTTTGATTGCGTATGATTTACGGAACGCGCCGGGCACCTGCGGTGCGGGGCGAGTGTTCGCATAGAACGTTTGAGGCTTTGACGAGAACGACATTGCGCCCGCGCAGCGCAGTCCACGCCAGTCGCTTCTAGGCTGATGTGAGACTGCGCGTATCGCTTTTCGTCGTTGTGAGCACCCTAGCAGACACGAACGTTAATTTTTAAATTACATTAATATATTATTTTAAATTTACAACCGAGTTAAGTGCCAATCAAGTTAACGTGTTAATCCCGATTTAATATAATTCGTATTTTGTGAATAGCACACAAATTACGCACATCATAATCATGTCATTTTCTTACCAATCATTATTCTGTGTATCACTTTTTCAATACGACAATAAATTAAACTTCGTATAGTATAGGTACCTTAGGACGTTCCCAGTCTACTTACAAAAATTCATTGGAATAATATCCAGTAGTTTAGTCACAGGAGATTATTTTTCATTTTTAACATTTGCTACATGATGATTGTATCTGGTAATAGGGAAGCACTGACAGGTTAACGACCCCCGCATCGGCAACATTAAAACATTAAAGACATGTTGCCAACTCGCTACTTAAAAACTTCCGCCAAATTAGTTTTTAAATTTAATTTAGTGCAAATTATACCTTATACCTGTATTGTAAGAGTCATAAAGCGTGTAATAAAGCATCAGAGTTAAAGTGAAGTGCCCGCCGCTCGTGTGTTTTAAATTTTTATCTAAGAAGTGCGAAATTGGACGGTTTGTTTTAGTGACAGGATACGTAAAAAAATAATTTAAAGAAAAACAAAAAACCCGACTGTGTAAAAACTAATTTTAAAAAATACGTGAAAAAATTAACTTAAATAAAAACTAAAAAGGGAGAAACAAGCCCAGTAGTTTAAATCATAAATTCTAATGCAGAACAGAACGACTCACAGTCGGGGCCCCTTGGGAAGATTTGGTTGGTAAAATTTGAATGGGCCCCGACTGTGAGTCGTTCTGTTCTGCATTAGAATTTATGATTTAAACTACTGGGCTTGTTTCTCCCTTTTTAGTTTTTATTTAAGTTAATTTTTTCACGTATTTTTTAAAATTAGTTTTTACACAGTCGGGTTTTTTGTTTTTCTTTAAATTATTTTATTTTATACTTTTTAGTTACGATTGACTTCGTTATAAGATGGTAAATTTCGCAATCTAGTCATTTCATTGAGGGAGTTAATATCGTAGGGATTATTTTGGCAACTTAAGTCAACCACAGCTCGGTCCAAAGTAGTTCCTTGGACCTTGTGTACAGTTACACCCCAGCACAATATCAGTGGCAACATTTTTCGCTCTATTTTACCCTGTCCGCGCAGTGCATCGAATTCTGTCGTCGATGGTTCGATTCTGACTCCTACTCCAAGAACATTGTTTTTAATTGCTTTGTCGTCAAATTCTAGATAAACAGCCTGTGGCAATTCTCCGGGTTCCGATTGGTCCCTCCGAAGAGCTGGGCACTCAATTGTTCTTATAACACCCATTGCTCCGTTAACAAGACCATGGATAACATTCAAATTTCTTCGTAACATAACTCGTGATCCTAAACCGATTGTTAAATATTTAACGATTCCTCCAGTTTTGTTAGGATCATCAGAAACATAAACATCTATCGGTTTTTGATCATATGTTTTCGATTCTACTGATATATCAACTGCATGTAATTTATACAACCTAGTAGTTTTTGCCAATATAGTTGTCATCTTTTGATTATGTTCATCGACCTGTCTAGTAGTTGGGAAAACTCGAATGATTTCATTGAGATCGTCTATCTCTACCCGTCGACTATCTAATATCTCCAATTGTTGCATTGTCAGTTGACCGACTCTAAGATTATTTAATATATCCACAAATGTTGTGTCATGTCCTTGTCTCATATTTTGTGGTAACTCACAGAAATCAAATAGGTAGATGCCAGAGGTTGACTTCACCTATTAACGTCGCAGGTTGTCGATAGCAATAAGCCCCGCCAGTTGTTTTGGACACAGGTGGCAATTGCATTAGATCACCAAATAAAATAATATTACAACCACCAAAGTGCAGTCGATTTTGCTTCATTTCGTGAAGGCGTAGATTAATATTCCGTAGCGTTAGGTAAGGTACCATAGAAATCTCATCTATTATCACCCAATCTATAGATTTCCATTTCTGTCGTTCTCTTTGAAGGCGTTCGCCAGTTAAAGGCCGCAGGTTTTCAAGTTTAACTCGCAGTCGCAGTTTTTAAGATATTATAGCGAAAAACTTATTAACTACTGGGCAATGCAACTCTAAACATCCAAGATGAGTTTCTCGCAAGCATCGCTATTGCAACCGAATTTTTTCGTTCATAATAATAAGCGATCGAAAGTTTGCGACAATGTCGGTATCTATGTCGAGACTGCCGGCCCTACCTACCGAACTATGAGTCGTGAATCGTAATAGTTTTGGTGACAGAAATGTAATGATGATAACAAAAAACAATAGGAATCCAAATTAAATATTTTCTTCATGCTTTTTCACTGTTTTTTTTTTGTTTGTATATCGTTTATACTTGAAATAAAAACAAATCAATAAGTAAGAAAATTGGCGAGAATGATTGTTTTGTTAAACAACTTTAAATCGTTATATATCCTAAACTATTATTTAAAATGAAAAATGATAAAAGGAACCTAAAGATGATTTTAAAATACCTATTCAACGATACCCCACTTGACATAGTTCATTGATTTTTTTTTTTTCATTTTGACAATATAGCGTCTGGTTGTCGCTGTGGTGAATTTTGATTACTGTCATGTCTTTAGTGACACTCGCAAGGTTAAGACGAATCGATTGACGTAAGAATTATCAAAATCGGCCTACGCATTTGGTCTCTAGAACGCCACATAGAAACAAACATACATACATACATAGACTGATAAACACATTACCCTCCTTTGCGTCGCGCAGTCGGGTAAATAGGAATCGGTATTTAGTGAAATATATAGTTAAGTCAATTGTGCGAAATTAGACGTTTGGTTTTTATTGTGTCGTTTTCTTTTCTGGTTTTTTAATAACCATGCCTCGTTACAGTTACACAGCTTCGGAGTACACCGACATGGTTTTAATTTATTGGGAGTGTCACGGAAATGCCGCTTTGCCTACTAACTAGAAATGGAGACCAACTAGTACAGCCAGGTTTCAGGCTAGCTAGTAGACTCATCTTTCAGGGGGTACTAATAATAATAATAGCTGGCAACACCAAATGTCAACAGACGTCTTGAAATTTCTCTCGATAATTTTTTTTAACAACTTGACTAAAACCCACCAAAAACTTGATTAATCTCCATTTTTTTATGTATTAACATTTCCATTTCTTACTTTAATAAAATGAAGCCTTTTTGTAATAATAAACACAAAAGAAAAAAAACTGTGAACAAGAATCAAGAATGACGTACCTATGTCATATCAACGAAAATGAAATAAAGAAAATATGATATAATCAAGATAATGTTGACGAGATCAGCTGCACAACGCGCACGCCTTCCACCGCCGGACCCGTCGCTCAGCTCCGCCTCGCCGCCGCCGGACTCCAGCCCCGTCGTGAGTGCTGTGACACCGGCCGTGGCAGTTGCGTCGAGCTCGAGCGACGAGTATTTCTCTCCGCCCACGACGCCACCACCTGCTCGTCGACGGGGAGGACGCCGGCCGCCGGACGGTTTAGGACCTCGAGGCCCACCGGTCTCTGATAGGGTCCCAGCTCCCGGCGGGAGTGTGCAGCGCATGCGATGGACGCAATCCATCAATGCAAATGTCATGCGCGCATACTACGGGGCTACAGAGGGGGGAAACAACCTGACCGCGTACCGTGTTCGGATGCTCTCTCTGTTCCAGGTGCTTGAGCCAGCTGTCAACGTGTCGGCGCAACGACTGTCGGATCAGGTGCGAGTCATTCAGCGTAATCGTATGTTGGATGATACCGCACTTGATCGCTTGCGGACTGAAATGCAGAGTAGCCATGTCATTGCCACGCCGTCACAGGCTGTGGCTCCACCACAATTTAACGCAATACGAAATCGTGATAACGACGTGAGTAATGACATGGTTACTAATGTAAGTACCCAGTGCAGTGAGGATATGAGGAGTGCTTTGGAGGGTGCGATTCGGGAATATCGGTTCATGGAACCCGACCTCAGACTACGCTTACCTCGTTTGCCCATGCATAACAAAAATAGGGTGCTGGTGGCTGTTCTGGATTCGCAGTTATCAAACTATTTTGACAACTGCGAAGACCTCACCGATGCTCACTCAATCCTGTATTGTGCGGCTGTAGCGGCATGTCGTGTAGCTCATGTTAAATTTTCTGACGACAGAGCTACACGACCTAAACCAGCCGTACCCAGTACCGGCATGGTAGTACAGGATTGAACGACGTATTGATGGGGCCAGAGCACTCATTGGCAACCTGATCTGCTTCAGGGAGGACAATACTCGCCCTAGAGTGATGCGTTTTGTGAGGCGGGCGTTCTCAAGGACTGATATCAGTCCTCGAGACTACATGTCCCGTGTCACAGAGCGCATCGACTTCCTGAAGCAGAAAGTGTATGTGTGGGCAAACCGTATTCGTAGGTATAAGCGGCGGGTGGATCGATACAGTCAGAATCGCACATTCCAAAGAGATGAAAGGTGGGTTTATAGGGCTTGGGAGCGACCGGTTCAAGGTGTGGCTGACGCACACCTGCCGGATGATGATGCCATGTGTTCGTTCTGGCGCAGCATCTGGTCGGTGCCTGTCAGTCACACTGAGGGCGATTGGATCCGGGAGGTTGAACAAGCGTGTGATCCAATACCAGAAATGGGGGCAATCATCATCAGCCCCCAAGACGTAGCTCGTGCAGTCCGTCCGTTGCCTAACTGGAAATCTCCAGGGCCGGACGGACTGCACAACTTCTGGATCAAGTGGTTCACAAGATCGCACGCTTGCTTGGCATCCCGGTTTCAATCAGCCTTAGAGTCAGGGTCGCTGCCCCAGTTCTTGACGACAGGAATTACCCACCTGCTCCATAAATCAGGTAGTACTGCGGAGCCCAAAAATTATAGACCAATCACTTGTCTACCGACAGTCTATAAAGTTCTTACATCCATTTTGAGAGCTAAAATCAACCAACATATTGAGAGTAATTCTATCATGTCTGCCTCTCAGAATGGATGTAGGAACGGGTCCCGCGGTACTAAGGAGCTACTCCTCATTGATATGGCCATTAGCCAACAGGTTCGCCGCTCCCGAAAGGATCTGTCTACATGTTGGATAGACTATAAGAAGGCCTATGATTCGGTGCCTCATACATGGCTCATGAGGGTGCTAGAGTTGTATAAAGTTGATGCAACTCTGCGCACCTTCCTGATGTCATGTATGGGGCAATGGAGGACAGTCCTTCGCTATCCAGGATGTCGGCAAATCCAGAGGAATAGCGAGCCGATAAGGATCGAGCGAGGTATATTTCAGGGCGATAGTTTGAGTCCACTTTGGTTCTGCTTGGCCTTGAATCCCCTTAGCACGCTGCTGGAGGATTCAATTCGAGAATTCGGTGTGGACAAATGTGCGGTTATGCATGTAAAGCGAGGGGAGATTGTGGAGTCTGTGGGAACCCAGCTCTCGGATTCCATAAATCTTAGATCCCTCTCAGCAACCGAAACCTATAAATATTTGGGTATGTCGGAAGCGCTGGGTATCAATGTTGCTGACATGAAAAAATCGTTGAAGGAGCGCTTCTTTGGCCGCCTGAAAAAAGTACCTATTTAATAGTCTTATAACAGGCGGAAATAAGGTGCGTGCTTTCAACGGTTGGGTCATGCCGGTTTTGATGTACTCTTTCGGCATACTCAAATGGACTCAAACAGAACTAGACGCCCTGGATAGGAAGGTCCGTACATTGTTGACGACATATCGAATGCATCACCCGCGTTCTTCGGTTATGAGACTGTATATCCCGCGGAGGTGTGGGGGTCGAGGTTTTTTAAACGCCAAGACTCTCCACAATCGCGAGATATGCAGTCTCAGGGAATATTTCTTAGAAACCGACGTGGGGATGCATCGAGATGTGGTCGCGGTGGACAAGGGCCTCACCCCGCTCTCCTTGGCTAAAGAGAACTGGCGCAAACCTGTAGTACTTGATATTAACGACCGCAGGGAGGTATGGCAGAGTAAGGAGCTTCACGGGCGCTTTTTCTGGGCCCTGCATGGGCCCGATGTAGACCTATCAGCGTCCGTAGCCTGGCTACGTTCCGGGGACCTCTTCGGGGAAACTGAAGGTTTTGTCTGTGCAATTATGGATGAAGTTATGATGACGAATAACTACCGGAGATTTATTGTGAAGGACGGCACGGTTGACATAATGTCGGGCATGCCACCGTCCAGGTGAATCAATCCGTCACATTATCTCCGGGTGTTCTCGTCTGGCTAATGGAGAGTACTTGCATAGACACAACCTTGTAGCCAGGATTATCCATCAGCAACTTGCTCTTAAATACAATCTTGTCGAATCGGAAGTTCCGTACTATAGGTATGTGCCCGACCCAGTTCTTGAAAATGGCAATATCACATTGTACTGGGATCAATCCATCATCACTGACAGGACTATTGTAGCCAATAAGCCTGAGATAGTGGTGGTGGATCGATCAGAGCAGCGCGCAATGATTGTTGACATTACGGTCCCGCATGACGAGAACCTCGTGAAAGCCGAGAAAGATAAGCAAATCAAGTATCTTGACTTGGCTCGCGAGGTTGTCGACATGTGGGATGTGGACTCAGCGATCATTGTGCTGATAGTCGTGTCAGCCCATGGCTTAATTGCCAAGAGCCTCGACCAAAATCTCAGGAGGCTCTCGTTAGGCAGCTGGATCAAGGGCTTGCTTCAGAAAGCGGTACTCCTGGACACGGCTCGTATTGTTAGGAGGTTCCTCTCTCTGGAGCCCTGACTGCCGGTAGCTTGGACCCTGTTCCCGATACCGGTGGGCTACTATTTTTTTATATTTTTAAATGTTTTTTTATATTGTTTTATATTTAAATATTTAAAAATGTATTAAAATCGTGAAAAAATGAATAAAGGGAATAATAATGTAACTAAATGTCAACAGACGTCGTGAAATTTCTTTCCGTAATTTTCTTTAACAACTTGACTAAAACCCACCAAAAACTTGATTAATCTCCCTTTTTTGTATAGATTAAGATTTCCATTTCTTACTTTAATAAAATGAAGCCTTTTTGTAACAATAAACACAAAAGAAAAAAACTGTGATGAAGAATGACGTATGTCATAATATCAACAAAAATTAAATAAAGAAATTATGATATCAAGATAATGTTGACGAGATCAGCTGCACAACGCGCACGCCTACCGCCTCCGGACCCGTCGCTCAGCTCCGCCTCACCGCCGCCGGACTCCAGCCCCGTCGTGAGTGCTGTGACACCGGCCGTGGCAGTTGCGTCGAGCTCGAGCGACGAGTATTTCTCTCCGCCCACGACGCCACCACCTGCTCGTCGACGGGGAGGACGCCGGCTGCAGGACGGTTTAGGACCACGAGGCCCACCGGTCTCTGATAGGGTCCCAGCTCCCAATGGACGCAATCCATCAATGCAAATGTCATGCGCGCATACTATGGGGCTACAGAGGGGGGAAACAACCTGACCGCGTACCGTGTTCGGATGCTCTCTCTGTTCCAGGTGCTTGAGCCAGCTGTCAACGTGTCGGCGCAACGACTGTCGGATCAGGTGCGAGTCATTCAGCGTAATCGTATGTTGGATGATACCGCACTTGATCGCTTGCGGACTGAAATGCAGAGTAGCCATGTCATTGCCACGCCGTCACAGGCTGTGGCTCCACCACAATTTACCGCAATACCAAATCGTGATAACGACGTGAGTAATGACATGGTCACTAATGTAAGTACCCAGTGCAGTGAGGATATGAGGAGTGTTTGTGAGTTTGCAGGGTGCGATTCGGGAATATCGGTTCATGTCAGCACAATGTAAGTTCAACACTCCGCCTGTAATACCCTAAGGGTGGGGCTGAGGTACCCACATTTTGCCAGTTATCGTTAAGTCCCATGAAATATTGCTTATTGCCATCAACCGGTCACAAAACCAGACTTCGTAGTTGCTCGTATAATCGTTTTTGCAATAAAAGGTACTTACATTTAATTAACCATACTTATTCCCTGATTATGATAAGACCTACTTACACCTATGTGATATAAAAGCGTCTGATTGACTTGTATGAGTTGCTCCATATTGTGTGGGCGAATCTCTGGCAACAGGTTGCAACATGTTGCCATCGTCCTTACTGAATGTAGTCGTGTCGTCATTGATGACGAGAATTGACCAGGATTGAGCAATTTCAGTTGCCCGTGGAAACGCACTTTTAAATACGAGGAACCATTATCTATTGAAGACCTAATTCTTAAAGGAAGCAAGTAATAAAACAACATAAAATTCCTGTTTTTTATTAATAAATGAAACACGCTGTTGCATTTCTACTCTAGGTTTTCTATGCTAAGTTAGATTGCTTTTTTTTGCTTTCGTACACCTCTTTACACCATTAAATTAGTTTCAATTGTACATTGGGATTCCAGACAGTTGAAATCACTTTTACTTGAACATAATATAAAATTATAAAGAACACGAGAAACTTAAGAGCTCGAGAAGTATGCAAACCTCTCAGATCATCACAGATATCGTTTTCTAATATCTAAATATTTAAAGTCTCATATCGCTACGCGGAGATTTAAAAAAAAAAAACACCGCCGTCTATAGAAATTGAACCAATTTACATAAATTACGAGTTGTGAAATACACACACACACAACACATACATGTTGAACCTAATCATAGTGCGTTAAGAGCCAGTTTTCGAAGAAGTGTATTGAAATAGTACATGTTGATATAAGAGGGGACTGCTTTCGCCAGGTTGAAGAAGAAGCAAAGGTATGGTGCCGCTAAACAGCCTAGTATGAAAAATAGAAAATTCAAATATTTTTTAATTAAGAATACAAATAAATGTTAATTTGCTCATAAAAGTGAATATTTGTTTTAAATAATCATGTTTATCTATGATATTCTATTTATAAACACAATTTAAATACCCAAAAAATATTTATGCCGTAAAGACGCATCTCTTTGCCAAGATAAAAAAAAAAAACAATCCTATAACATTGAACCCATTTGGACTTAGTATAAGTAAGTATAGGTATGTAGTAGTAAGTAGTAGTAAATACTTATGTGTAGTGTGTACTTACTAGTAATAAGTATGTGTATCTGCGAAAAAATATTAAAAATCCATACGTGTGAAATACATTGCATGCTGAAAATAATCGATGCGATAAGAACCAGTTTTCGAGAAAGTGTAATGAAAAAGTATTAGAGTAGGGTGCGCGTGGTGAAGGCTGTGTCGGCAGTGTGTGTGCGTGCAGTGAGCAGTAGAGCGCGGCGTGTACCTGCGTGTAGCGTGCACTAGAGCACGGCGAGCTCCTTCTTGGCGACCTGCATGTATTCTATCTGCGCTTCGGCGAGGTCCTTGTCACCGATGGTGGCATCCAACTCTGAAGCAGAGTGCGCGGGGCTGCCCTCCTCGGCCTGGCGCTGCTTCAGCTTTATCTCGCGCATGCGCGCCTCCAGGATGCGCTCGCGCTTGCCCTCGCGCTCCAGCATCTGCGCACGTGACCGTTTGAGCATGCGACGTACCACGTGCCTGCAGCACGCCGCACGCCACGTGCCATTCGCCACTACCAGAAGTATAGACTGCTACGTAACTTACCACTGTCAGCAGAGACTTGTCTTTATTGTCAGAGGAAGTCAGACTCGTTGACAGCTCCTGCATGTAGATGTGCCCTTTGGTACTTCCGCATGCCACTATTGTGCCCTGTAGGACAACACGCTATTAATCTAATATAATGAATACAGTGCTCATCTTCAGGTTTATACAACCATGCATTACATCCAGATCGTTTAAGCCCATGAGAGTTAATAGTTAAATCAAAATATTCTATTTATATTTATACTGTACTAGCTGAGCCCGGATGCGTTAGATGCGTTGCAATGTACCGTAGATGCGTTGCAATGTACCTACCGCCTACCTACCCCGCCTACTTACCGCCTACCTACCGCCTACGTACCGCCTACGTACCGCCTACGTACCGCCTACGTACCGCCTACGTACCGCCTACGTACCGCCTACCTACTGCCTACCTACTACCTACCTACTGCCTACCTAATGCCTACCTACTACCTACCTACTACCTACCTACCTACTACCTACCTACTACCTACCTACTACCTACGTACTACCTACCTACTACCTACGTACTACCTACGTACTACCTACCTACTACCTACCTACTACCTACCTACTACCTACCTACTACCTACCTACTACCTACCTACTACCTACCTACTACCTACCTACTACCTACCTACTACCTACCTACTACCTACCTACTACCTACCTACTACCTACCTACTACCTACCTACTACCTACCTACTACCTACCTACTACCTACCTACTACCTACCTACTACCTACCTACTACCTACCTACTACCTACAGTACCCGGCGATAAATATTGCACATCGACCTTTGGAAAGAGACAGTCGGCCAATTTCGGCTTCGTTGAGCGTTATCTCTGTCGCACGAAATACAAACAGTCTGGTATCTATTAGGAGCTGTTAAAACAATTATGATTTGCTTCTTTTGATAATTATTTTTATTCTTTGTTTATAATACACCAATTTTTCTATATGTGATGGCTTTAGGTTGAGATAAAATAAAAGAAAGACATGTTCACGTTATGTTTACGTATTTAATTATCGGAGGGTCCGTACATTGTTGACGGCATATCGAATGCATCACCCGCGTTCTTCGGTTATGAGACTGTATATCCCGCGGAAGTGTGGGGGTCGAGGCTTTTTAAACGCTAAGATTCTCCACAATCGCGAGATATGCAGTCTCAGGGAATATTTCCTAGAAACCGACGTGGGGATGCATCGAGATGTGGTCGCGGTGGACAAGGGCCTCACCCCGCTCTCCTTGGCTAATGACAACTGGCGCAAACCTGTAGTACTTGATACTAACGACCGCAGGGAGAGTAAGGAGCTTCACGGACGCTTTTTCCAGGCCCTACATGGGCCCGATGTAGACCTATCAGCGTCCGTAGCCTGGCTACGTTCCGGGGACCTCTTCGGGAAAACTGAAGGTTTTGTCTGTGCAATTATGGATGAAGTTATGGTGACGAATAACTATCGGAGATTTATTGTGAAGGACGGCACGGTTGACATAAATGTCGGGCATGCCACTGTCCAGGCAAATCAATCCGTCATATTATCTCCGGGTGTTCTCGTCTGGCTAACAAAAAGTACTTGCATAGTCACAACCTTGTAGCCAGGATTATCCATCAGTAACTTGCTCTAAAATACAATCTTGTTGAATCGGAAGTTCCGTACTATAGGTATGTGCCCGACCCAGTTCTCGAAAATGGCAATATCACATTGTACTGGGATCAATCCATCATCACTGACAGGACTATTGTAGCCAATAAGCCTGATATAGTGGTGGTGGATCGATCAGAGCGGCGCACAATGATTGTTGACATTACGGTCCCGCATGACGAGAACCTCGTGAAAGCCGAGAAAGATAAGCAAACCGAGTATCTTAATTTGGTTCGCGAGGTTGTCGATATGTGGGATGTGGACTCAGCGATCATTGTGCCGATAGTCGTGTCAGCCCATGGCTTAATTGCCAAGAGCCTCGACCAGTATCTCAGGAGGCTTTCGTTAGGCAGCTGGATCAAGGGCTTGATTCAGAAAGCGGTACTTCTGGACACTGCTCGTATTGTTAGGAGGTTCCTCTCTCTGGAGCCCTGACTGCCGGTAGCTTGGACCCTGTTCCCGATACCGGTGGGCTACAATTTTTTATATTTTTAAATGTATTTTTTCTATATTTTTAAAATTATTATATAAAAATGTAAAAAGTTTGAGTAAAGATGAATAAAGAAATAATAATAATTCTAACTTCATTTATTTAATTTTAAATTACTTCCATTTCACTATCTGTGCTCTCAAAGAGGTCAATATCACTGTCACTGTCAACCGTATTTATCACTAGTCTATCAGTGTAATTGTCAAAACCGTGTTGAATGCTTCTATATTCATTCTAACATTTGATTGCATGATCGCAAACCTTTTTCCCCCGATCATTTTTACTTTTTCAGTCAATAATGTTTTTACAGTAGTTAAATTCATACCCACATTTCTAGAGGCTACATAGCCTTTCAGTTGAGACCATATATTTTCAATTGGATTCCGAAATTTTACAATTAAAATCCAGATGATATGGTGGCGCAATCGCAACACAGTGTGCCCATGTTCGACAAGTACTTTGTCCACGGAAAACTCTGTATACCTCTCCTTGTGCTGACATATAATAGCGTAAATCTGGATTTTTGATAATTTTGGATCAACTGGAATTTCGTGTCTGTTTACCAGTTGATTATTTCCTGTTTAATAGTGTTTGAGTTTGAGTCACAACAAATATGTTGAAAGACCCCCCGTCTTTCAACATATTTAACTAGAACAGAATCACTGGGTATATTTGGGATTAATTGATTAACCTTTTCACCGCCACGGACTTCAATAGAAGTTCCAGATTTTCGTGCCACCAGCGCCACGACTTCATTAGAAGCTCTTCATTTTAACTTTGTTATAAAAATAAATTTACATTATTTAACAGGTTTTTCTTATCATTTTATTATTTAAAAGCACTGTCTAGTACCCTGTTTTGTTATTTTTCCACACAAGAAGCCCTTAATTGTCTTAAAATTGGCAAAAACAAAAACTCCGAACATTTTAATATCCCCAGAACGCCAAGGACTTCATATATAGTTGGCCAGTGATGTGACGCGAAAGTTAACACTGTTTGATTTCACCCGTTGAAATATTTAGAAATATATTATCGAAAACAATTTGAAGTCAGTAAAATATGAATTTAGATAACTACTTTATAACAAAGGGATAATGGACGAATTTCAACCGTCGGATAGGTGCCGAACCGGACTTAAATAGTTGTTGGCAATCCTTATCGATAATTATATTCCCATCTCTACAAAATAATTGGTTGTAAGCTATGGTTGTGAGTGCCCTGGGCGCCACGGACTAATAGAAGACGTTCTGTGACGTCATAAACGTATGGCTGTCAAGGTAACTTTGTCATAGTGCAGTCTGCACCAATATTTGATGCACTTTTCATTGCTTCATTATTAATAAGTAAAGAAATAAGTAAGTCATTGACATGAACGAAGAACTGGACACGGATGAGCTTTTAAGCATTCTACAAGGTGTGGAATCGGACTCGGGAGTATTTTGTGGAGAATGTTGGACCAGAAGACGATGATTCTGAAGTATGTCCAGCTTGATAATAATAATATCGTTTATTAAATAAAACATTGTACCTGTTTGTGAGATTCAATTCTGAATGAAAAATAAAAAATAATGGCTCAGATATCTTGTGCTTGTACACACACCATCACATGGTGTGTGTGTGTAGGTATTTTGCTGTGTGGGTATTTTGCTGTTTGTTACGTCCGGGCTAAATATTAATTTTATGAATGGAGATTGCACAGAATTAGAAATATTTGAACGGTAAAAAATGTCGACTGAAGTAGTTTAAAAAACACGGGAGTAGACAAACATAGAAAAAAGACCATAGACCACATCCCTAATGAGAATTGAATTTAACGTGTTCTGAGCGCCAAGGACTTGAAATGAAGTCAAAGAATGACGTCATGAAACAATTAGAGATGTATCTCATTTCTTATGGCTCTAATTGAGTTACGTATTTGTTTCTTTGATACTTATAATTTATATTGTTTTTTCTTAATATTGATACTGTGAAATAAAACAATTATGGAAATAGTTAATCAGTTTTTCCGTAAAATTATAAATAAAACATAACTTAACGTGTATAATTTTCATTCATCGATATGACGCTACCCTCATCACTACTGTTTACTATATATTTCGTTATACGTGTACAGCTTGGCGCTAGGCGAGGCATCGCGTTCTGTGTACGCTGGCGGTGAAAAGGTTAACCAGCCATTTTTCGTAGTTATCGTTATTAATTTCATTGTGATAGTTACCTATAGTGTCCGTGGATTTATACGTTAAAAAGGCACCGGGTACAAAGCCTTTTTCATTTCCCGCATGAACTATTTTCAAACGTTGACCTTTTGAAATTGGCTTTTTTACTTCTTTTTTCTTATGATCACTCCAAGATTTCCCTTTAGTGTGGGATGTATGATGTAAGACATCCATGTAGACGATATTTTTTCCTGATTCACGAAATTTGCGTATTTTATCGAGGTACTCTATTCGTTTGAGACTTACATCGTGCTTTTCCAAAAACTTTTCAATTATCTTCCATTTTAGTGAACCGAAATCCCATCTCGTGAAGTATTTTTCTCAACGTCTTTTCAGACCCATTTGTAATTAATAGCTTCAGATAATTTAACTTTTACTGATTTTATTGTTGGCAGTTCATTAAATCGCAAGTGAAAATCATACACCATTCTTCGAACAACATCATAATCAAAATCGTCCATAACCAAACAAAATTGCTTTTTTGGTCTCCCTTATAACTCCCAATGTCTTGTTTGTTTCAGCGTGGTTGAAGTCCATGATGTTTCGACTAATCTGATTGGGTGTAAGATCTTCTAGTGTGCGTCCGACGTTGCTCGCCCACTTGCGCAGGTTCAAGCCACCTTTTTTGAGTAGGCCGATTAATTGCTGTTGAGTGGTTTTTAGCTTGTTGGATATCATTGCTTCCGCCGAGGAGATCATCGACGTACAGCTGACTGTCCAATGTTTCAGCAGCAAGTGGGTATTGAGCACTATCGTCGTAAATTAGTTGTTGTTGGGGCTTCAGTGTTCTCAATGAAACTCCCGTATCGAGGTATGGTGATTTAATTATGGTATTTAATACTGTATTTTACTAGATTAATATACGAAGCGTGAGGTTGCCGTGACGGTGAAAGTTTTGGACACACAAGTTAAAAAAATGTAGGTGGAGGAATGAAAAATCACAATAATTATTTGCATCAGTACGGTGCGCCTAGTACGTTTTGGATAGCAAAGTGCGACACACACACTGTGCGTCTCAATATCTAACGCAGGCGCAAACAGTTGTTTTATTGTGCGCATCGCTAAAAAGGGTGCAGATTTAGTACCGTATGTTACGGTGCACAGCGGGTACTCTTGGATCTTGTCTTCCTTGGAATCTCTCCACAGAATCTTCTGTATATGCTGGCCTTGTTCCTGTATTCCGACTTGTCTGTACAACTTTTCAATGTCGGCGGAATAAACAAATTGGAACCCCCTCCACCGTAGGATTAATGCCTGTAAGTCGTGTTGAATGTTTGGCCCACACTCCATTAGCTCATTAAGACTGTGGTCCGAAGTTGTTTTGTTTGAGGCATTAAACACAACTCGGAGTTTTGTAGTAGGGTGAATTTCAACAAATGCCATTTTTTTATCATATCGGTGAACTTTTTCATTTATACTTTTTTTTGTATATTTTTCAGGTTTTATGTAATCTTTTGGATATCAAATATCCCCAAATTTAATATCATCAACGTATCATTTAAGACTCAGGAGAAAATTCAGTTTGAATTCTGGTTTCCACCGTTAATGACAAACCGGCACCGATTATTTTTTCTGTACACCGATGTGATAAGTTTATCCACCGAAATGATGTACATATCCATCGATATGAAAATCTATCCACCATCAAAAATTAAATAGTTAGTAGGTATCTATATATTTTTACAAGGGTGACTTAGAACTGAAGACCTGAACTGAGGGTCTTATGTAAGTATATCACATTCAAAGAGAACCGAGTTCTTAGAAATCCAATTAAAATATTTTTTTTTGAAATTATGTACCTATTTTGTTATATTTACTTTCTTTTTTATTATATTTACTATAGGTATGTACTTAGAATTTAAAAAAAGAATGTGTATTTTTAATTTCATTGTCTTTATTAATGCGTTCAATTGCTCCGCCTCACCATCATCATCTCAGCCTATAGACGTACATTACCTAATACAGACCTCCCCTAATGATACATTCATACATCTTCTACTACCCACTGGTATCGTGGTAATGATTTTGGCAGTCTATGTAGGTAAGTATGTACGTATGAATGTTTTTATGCATGTATAAATGTATGTGTTGTATGTATGTTCCATTGTTTCTTTGTATACTTAACGAAATGACACGGGATCTACCGATATGATAAAACGACTCACCGAGATTATAAAATGATCTAGGTACCGATATGATAAAGCAATCCCACCGATGTGACAAAACTGTGCGTTGATCATGAATCAAAACACCGATATTAGATATAAGACACCGATTGATTTTTTCTTATCATTTCGGTGTAAATTATCACATCCGTGGTAATAAAGACCACCGATTACAGCGATATGAGAACAGCGACGTGAGAAATAACACACTTTTTAGTAAATTAGAAAAAATGCATAATATCTAGGATAAATTCAATAACAGTCAATGAAGCTAATTCACTTACTACCTCTGTTAGAACCAAACAACAATAATAAAACTACTCATTACACTAGAAAAATGCAACCACCGATAATATAAAATAATTGTCCGGGAGCAACTGACATAGCGTATTTACGTTATTGGCGAGAATATGCAGCGATTTGACACATGGGACGAGGGAAATAAAATTGGGTTGGGGACGCTGTCTGACTCGTCGATGTAAAGTTAGGTTTAAATTACTTTTGTCCAGCGATATGAGAACATTTTGCAGGACAAGTACGTTTGTGCCTCTCAATAATAATAATCGTTAATTATGTAATAGGGTGGGTAGTGGTCTAATTCCCCACGAGGACCAGTCGGCTTGGGGAATGTGTTGTTTTCGATTTTGTTCAGTTCTTCCTTGGTTGTTAGTTTTTTCCGGTGGCTGATGATTCTATCCTATGCTTTCTGTTCGGGTGCGTGGGAATCAAGAGGAAGGGAGTTGCTTCTATTCCTCATTAGATCAAATGCATTTAGTCTATTTGTTTTTGTTAGATGTTGTTTACGAGGCTGTCCTGATTCACTTGGTGAGGTGGAAGTTTCTCTTTTACGCTTCTCGTTCGCTGGTCTTCCCTCTTTGATGATTAGTTTGTCGTAGTTTATCACGGCATAATTGCCCTTCTTCTTTTCTTCAATAAGTTTAGGTAGCAGTTCCTTCCTCTTGTTAAGAATTTCCTTCGGATAATCTTCAGACACATAAACATTGTTTTTTAATTTGTTTTTGTTTTTCATAATGTCGCTCTTTTTCCAATTGTTGACAAATGTTATGAGTATCGGCCTTTCCTTTTCATTTTTCGTATTAATTTTGCCAATCCTGTATATCATATTTATGTCTCTGTCTTCCACTACTATGTTTAAATCGTCTTTGAATTTCTTCTTAACTATTTCCATAAGTGTATATTTTAAACTTTCGCTTTCTTTTATACCGTATACGATTAGATTGTTGATTCTTTGGTGTTTTTCTAAATAATATATTTTTTCTCTCAATGTCTCATTTTCCGATTTCAGTTCTTGTATTTCCCGTGTAAAAGGTACCAATTTTTCATCCAGCTGTGCTATAATTTCCTTTGTTTGGTTTGACATTTCTAGTTTTACTTGATCGAATAATTTTTGAAGGTTATCCATTTTAGGTTTTTAGTTTGTGTTATGCGTGGAACGGAACGTAGCCTTGGGTATGTTCAAAATCAGAGCGTTTCGTTGTTGGTTGAGCTGGAACGCACTTTTTCCTCTGAATGTTGGCTGCCTTACAGATCTGTCACTTGGTTAAAGTAGTGCAAAGTTATTTCATTTATTTGGCAACACTGAGTTGTTTTCGTTTTGTTGGCATTGATTTTCACTTTGACAGATGGTTGCGAGGTTAATTATGATGTTTTTGTTCACTGATTTCTTGTAGAATTTTACTATTTCGCACTGTTCAGTCTATTTTCCTTGCTAGTAATGTTTTATTGTTCATTTATTAGCACTTATAACTTGTTTTTATGCACTTTGTACCGAGTTTTTTTATTACTTTTATCGGAGAGCACTGACAAGCGACTTGACTCCTAATTAGACCACTACCCTCCACTAAATAACAAAAATGATTTGAACGAAGAACCAAACCTGAAAGTGTGCACATTTAACGTAAGATCCTTATCATCAACAGAAAGATACCTCGAATTAACCCATGCCTTAAAAAACATCAACTTTGATATCCTAGGTCTCTCAGAAGTCAGAAGACTGGGATGTAATATAGAAGAACACAATAACTACATCTTCTGATATATTGGCCAGACGAAAGGCCTATTTGGAGTGGGGTTCCTAATAAAGAAAATGTACAAAAGGAATATAAACAACTTCATAGGAATATCAGAAAGAGTAGCACTGCTACAATTGAAATTTGAAACTTCTACACTGTCGATAATTCAAGCATATGCACCCACAGAGAAATCAACTGATGATGAAATAGAACAATTCTACAAGGAAATGGAAACTGCACATGAACTATCCTGCGGGAAAGTAATAGTAATGGGTGACTTTAACGCCAAAATAGGAAGCTCCAAAACAGACCACTATCCAATCTTAGGTCAATATGGTTACGGAAAACGCAATGCTCGAGGCGACCGCCTTATTACCTACGCCTTCCAACACAAACTATCCATAATGAACACATTTTTCAAGAAAAAACATAAGCGTAGATGGACTTGGGTATCACCTGACCAAAAAATCAAGAATGAAATTGATTACATAATGATAAACAATCCCAAGTTAATAAGAAACATGGAAACACTAAGTAATGTACAATTTCCTTCTGATCATAGATTATTGAGAGCAACAGTACTCCTGAGCCATCCACGTAAGAGTAGAAAGAACTTTGAAACACCAATTAAGGTCCCGAAGACGGAAGAAGAAATTAAAGACTATAGAACTAACTTACAAACAAAATTAGAATCTAAACATTTGGACACAACTGATACTCAGACCTATTACAACTTCATAGAAGAAAACATATTGGAAAGTTTGAAGGCCAAGAATCCAGTTCGAGCAGAAGACCATAGAATATTCAGCCACGAAACGGTTCAACTAATTAAAACGCGCACAGAATTAATACATATTAAAAACAAAACAAAAGAAATGAAAACCGAACTCAGTAAAATTTACAAAAAAACACACAGATCAATTAGAAAAGACTACAACAACCATAGACACAAAATAATCACAAGAAACATAAAACAATTTAGGAGTACCAAAAGAGCATACAAGGAGCTGTCCACGCACAAAACATGGATTCAAAAACTGGAACTTAATTCAAAGGCATCGAATTCAAGGAAAGATGTTTTAAATCACGCAACAAATTTCTATAAGGAGCTATATCGAAAAACCAGTAAAAGTGAAAACGAAGTACAAACTAGCAACCATTGCAATATAAATGAAGTTAAACCAATTCAACACTCGGAAGTTCACGAACACATAATGCAGCTAAAAGCAGAGAAAAGCCCTGGCCCGGATGGACTATGCAATGAAGTTCTGAAAACAGGTGCACCCTTTTTAATCCACCACTTGGCAAGACTATTTAATATGGTAATGAACACAGAAACTGTCCCAGAACAATGGCGCAAATCTGATATAATTCTGCTATTCAAAAAAGGAAATCCCTTGGATGTAGGAAATTACAGACCTATAAGTCTACTATCAAGCATGTACAAGTTGTTCTCATCAATACTTCTAAGGAGAATATCACAAGACATTGATAAAATGCAACCTACAGAGCAAGCAGGGTTCAGACCAGGCTTCAGCACAACGGACCACATACACACACTAGAACAAATCATAGAAAAACACCAAGAGTTTAATAGATCTCTGTATGTGGCCTTCATTGACTACAGTAAAGCATTTGACAGCATCAGCCACTGCTCAATCTGGAATGCACTGCAATACTCAAACGTCCACCAAAAGTACATTAACATCCTAAAACATATTTATTCAAATAGTACCAGCAGAATTAAACTTGAAACCAGAGGTGACGAAATAAAAATAGAAAGAGGTGTCAGACAGGGAGACCCGTTATCACCGAAGCTATTCATTGCAGTACTCGAAAATATATTCCAGAAAATAAACTGGTCGAATAAAGGACTGCTGGTAAACGGAAAGTACCTAAACCACTTAAGATTCGCGGATGATATAGCTATTGTAGCTGAAACTTCAAAGGACATCGAAGAAATGATGAGAACACTTGATCATGAAAGCTCCAAAATTGGTCTGGAAATGAACTTAAATAAAACAAAAATAATGACTAACAGTCAAAAGCGACCCATTATAATCAATGGAAATACCATAGAATATGTTCAAGAGTATATATATCTGGGAAAACAAGTATCTTTCAATAAAAATACTAATGAAGAAGAATTAACCAGGAGAATTAATATAACCTGGAAAAAATTCTGGTCTCAAAAAGAAATTTTGAAAGGGGATTATGGAATACATCTGAAAAAAACTGTGTTCGATACATGTCTCCTGCCATGCCTACTATATGCATGTCAAACTTGGGTATTCACAAACAAAATAAAACAGAAGATCAAAAGCACCCAAACAGCCATGGAAAGGAGTATGCTGAAGATTAGAAAAATACACAAAGTTAAAAATGAAATCATCAGGAAGAAAACGAAAATCACAGACGCTCTCGAGCATGCACTTACACTAAAATGGAAATGGGCAGGACACATTTCACGCTACAATGATAAAAGATGGACCATAGAGACCACTCGATGGAAAGGACCAGGAGGGAAAAGAAATGTTGGTAGACCAAAGAGAAGGTGGGCTGATGACATTGTACAGGTGACAGGGAACAATTGGTTAGACCTAGGCAAGGACAGGGACGTGTGGAAGAAGCTGGAGGAGGCCTTTACCCAAAAAGGGGTCCATATTCCAAACAAAGAAGATTAACATAAGTACTAACATATTATAAGGAAAACATACTAACAAACTACTAACAACACTTGAATTTGTAAATTGGAAATATGGAATAAACAGGCTTTATTATTATTATTATTAATTATGTAATAAAATATGCTATATAATAATAACAAAACTAATATTCTATTAAATAGAATAAGTTATATACTTAATACTTATTTTTATTAGTGTATGAGCTTTTTTGTTTGTAAAAAAAGTAGAGAGACAGCACCGATTTGAAAAAATAGACGTTTATTTATTTATTTCTCACCTTTGTAATAGTCCTGGGCAAATTATATTTTTGCCACAACCCAATGTGAAGTAGTAATCATGATATATAATCCTGTGTTCTATTATAATAAACTCAGTATAAAAACAGCATTCGTTGTATCATTTACTCGCCTTTAATCCGCCCTCAGTACATGGCGACCGTGACAGTAAAATAAGTGTTTACATTCCATTGACCAAAACGGCACAAGTGGTGTCATAATGTATAGCATCTGGACCGATCTTTTGTCCGAACTCGGCGCAATAACTGTTCTATTTTGTGAAAATTTTACAAGTTCTTTTCAAAATGGGAACTACGAAGAGGTAATAGTTCCACAAAACGCAGCAGGTGGAAGTAACGTAGCTGACATCAGGCAGCTGGCAGTGCACGCCAGCACGACCAATATTATCTTGATCGTGGTGCTCTTATTAGTATCGTTGGCGTTTTTGTACGGTGTCTTCAAAGTATACAAAAATTGTCACAACCAATGGATTGAAAACGGAATCAGAAGGGATAGACTGCGATATTCTATTTGGAAACGAAGAGCGGATGTGGAAAACGAATTACGAACCAATACGAGGAGCTACAGAAAGGACGGCGGAGACATCGTTTAAACCAATAGTGTGTGGTTATAATATGTACCAGTGCGCGGAAATTCTAAGCGTTTTGTACCAGTGCGCGGTTATTTAACGTGTATAAAGTACTTATATCGTCTATTCATTATGTTCGTGTAGTCACCTATTAACATACGAAAATATAAGTTCTCGAAAAGATTATAAATTCTAGACTTACTAAATTCTTTAACAAATTCAATTTGCTATCTCCTTCACAATTCGGCTTCAGACAGGCTGTAAGCACCGAAGATGCTGTGACAGCATTAACTTCTCAGATAATCGAGCAACTTGACAAGGGAAACAAATGCCTGTCCATTTTCTTAGACCTCAAAAAAACTTTTGACACCGTCTCTGTCCCTATCCTTGTGAACAAACTACAAAAAGCCGGAATAAGAGGTACCGCGCTCAGTTTACTCAAGGATTACCTCTCTAACAGAAAGCAAAAAGTAAAAATAGGACAATACACTAGCGACGAGGCAGAGGTAACATACGGCGTACCCCAGGGTAGTGTTTTGGGTCCTACCCTCTTTTTGATTTATATCAATGATTTGTGCAATATTAAATTAAAAAATGCCAGGGTATTTGCATACGCCGATGATACTGCTATTGTATTTGCTGGCAATTCTTGGCAAAATGTTAAGCTGAGTGCAGAGGTAGGGATTGCCCACGTAGCTGAATGGCTGAATAACAATTTGCTAACATTAAACACCGCCAAGACTAACTACATATGTTTTAGTGTTAGTAACAGGACACAGCCCAACGAAGACCTCAATCTGAAAGTACACACATGTGGAGATTTGAACAGCATATGCTGTAACTGTCCTTGCCTTAACAGAGTCACTAAAACAAAATATTTAGGCGTGATGGTTGACCAGCTTCTATCCTGGTACCCTCACCTTGAGCAGGTGATTGGCAGGGTTAGAAAGCTTACCTGGATTTTCAAAACACTAAGACACGTGGCCCCGACTAAAATGTTGAGGAGTGATACTGATAAGCAACCTAGAAACCTCCTTAATGAAATTTACATTGCTCTAGCAAAGTCTGTCCTTCTGTATTGTATCCCCAATTGGGGTGGTGCAGCTAAGACTAGATTTATGGACGTGGAACGTGCACAACGAGCGCTTATAAAAGTTATGTATTTTAAAAATAAAAGGTACCCTACTAAAGATCTTTACGAACTCAGTAATTTACTCTCAGTCAGAAAACTATACATAAGCCAAACGGTCTTAAAAAAACATAAAACCCTCCCATTTCACTCGAACAAGAAACATAAAAGGAGAAAGGATATAATTGCAGCAGTTCCCCAATGTAAAACAAAATTTGCAAGCAGACAATTTTACTATCTCTCTGCTCAAATATACAATAAGATTAATAAAAACATATATGTGCACAATAAAAATCATTACGATTGTAAAAAAAATATAACAAATTGGATTAAGTCTCTTACTTATGAGGATACTGAAGCCCTACTGGTATATCATGAGTAACATAATCACATTAATCACACACCATAACGATACACACCATACTCTACCCCACACACTACACTACTGTACACCACACCACGCTACACCACAGCACGCTTCACCACACTACACCACACTACACCACACTACACCACACTACACACCGCACCACATCAGATCACATCAAACCACATTACATCTTACACACACACCACACCAAAATAAAGCACACCCCGCTTCTTAACACATGACATGATGCATACTCAGTTTTAAATAATATCGGTAAATAATACCAATATAATTTAATGTATCATTATTTCTAAGATATGGAAGAGCGGAGTCTCCTAATACAGGCATTGTTTGCCTAAAAGGAGGCTCCAAACACAATTCAGTGTATATGAAGCTTTTGTAATAATAAAAATATTTTTTTTTAATTGTTTTTAATTTTTAAGATATGGACTCGTTAAGTGATTAATATGAGTAAAATGAAAACTGAAATTATTGCAGAACAAAATGGTATGTAATTCAATCTTTTAAGAAAATGATAATTAATTACCTAATGGCAGAAAAATTAAAGACACTGTACGATAATCTATTTGAAATTAGAAAATATTTAATAAAAATAGGTCCAGATAGGAGAAAAGGTAATATCATTGTTGTAAAGTTAGGAGAGGCAGATAATTTAGTGAAAGAGTATAATATATTTTTAGAATATTTTTCTAATACTAAATCCACTTTAAGTAAAAGTGAGTGTTCAATTATCCACGAACTTTGTACTAATTTTGATCCGTTATATGAACAAATATTAGATTTGTGCTCCCAGAAACCCATTGAACCAATCAAAATGGCAAATACGTGTACATTTGATTTAAAAACAGCTTTAAGTTTATTGCCAGTTTGTTCAAACGACGAGGCTAGTGTAAAGCAGCTAATAGATGGCATAGAATATTATAAATCAGAGTTAGACGAAAGTTCTCAAGGGAAACTATTAAATTTTGTGTTAAAAACCAGACTCACACAAGCCGCAAAATTGAAACTATCCCCCACTTATGCTAATATTAACGAATTGGTAGCCGAAATGAAGGCCCAATTATTGCCAAAAAAATCTGCTAGCGCAATTCAACAAAAACTGCAAAACTTTAAGCAGAATGATTTAACGATAGATGATTTCGGAAAACAAATAACGGAATTATTTGTTGACTTAACAATATCCCAATCAGATGGCAACGATGCTAATTTTAAAGTTTTAAAACCAATAAACGAAAAACAGGCTATCAAATGTTTTGCCGATGGATTGAGAAGTCGACGACTAGGCACAATAATTACAGCCCGAACTTTTACATCATTAAAAGACGCAGTGCAGGCGGCTATCGATGAAGATATCTCAGGTCCAACAACTTCTAATATTCTAACCATGAATTATAGAGGCCGGCCTCTCTATAATTGGCCGCAGAGGAGAGGCCGCTTCCCGCATACAGGTCGAGGACGCGGACGTGGTTACCAGCAGCCTCCCCAGAACCAGGGTGAACAACAGGATCACGTTGAGCGAGGATCCCATGCAGGTCGGCGCAGGCCGACCAGACCATTTTATGGAAATAGAGGTAGGTACAATTACAATAATAGTGGTACATCGAGGAACCAGCATGTAAATACTTTGGAAAACTCGGACTCGCAGGAAAATTCAGTAAGCGAAGAGCAAAATGAAAATCAGTTTTTTCGTGACTAATAATATTATTTTGTCATGTAACAGTGTAGGTTACGTAAATATAAGATCGCTTAATAATTACTCATATCATTTATTAGTTGACACCGGCGCATCCATATCTGTCGTTACGTATAAACATATTCTCAAACAAAACATTCGAATCCATAACGAGACGACTACTGTAAATGGAATTGGGGGCAACGTCCAGAGCATAGGATATGTTTATTTAAACTTTGTTATTGGAAAACAGACACTGCGCCATAAGTTCTGTGTTTTTAAATCATTACCTTGTAAAGGTAGTGGCATATTGGGACATGACTTCTTGAGCAAGTATAAATCGGTGCTAAATTACGGAAATCAAACTCTAATGCTATGGAATAACAACTTAAAGGTATCTTTACCATTGATAATAGCAAACAAACATACCAATATACCAGCGAGATCAGAGTCTATTCATTTTATTAGAACATGTGAGACGGAGGAATGCTTAGTTAATGCGACAGAAATACAAAAAGGAATTTTTGTAGCGAGTACTTTAGTTAAACCCACAAATGGGAAAATACCCATTAGAATCTTAAATACCACTGACTCAGATATAGTCTTAAAAACAATAAATCTCACTCTTCATAAAGCAAGCGAGTATGATGTCTGTACGTTTCAAGAAACTAATAATAATGCCGATCGTGTCAAAAAATTATTCACTTCTTTGTCGCTTAACCATTTAAATAAAGAGGATCAATTGTCTATAGAATCAATATGTGCAAAATATTCAGACATTTTCTTCCTTCCGGGAGATAAATTAGGCACAACCAAATTATACGAACATACGATAACATTGAAACCAAACGTGGCACCAGTATACGTTAAGCCTTACAGAATGCCACATTCACAGAAAGATGAAATAAAGAAACAAGTGGATAATTTATTAGAGCAAAAAATTATTGAACCTTGTTCTAGTGAATGGTCTAGCCCAATACTCCTAGTGCCTAAAAAATCCGACACCGGGGAAAAGAAATGGCGGCTAGTAGTAGATTATCGTAAGCTTAACAATTGTATACAGAATGATAAATTCCCCCTGCCCAATATTACAGATATATTAGATTCATTGACTGGCTGCATTTACTTCACACATTTAGACTTAAATCAGGGATTTTATAATATATCACTGCAAGAAAGCAGCAGGAAATATACTTCATTTACTGTAGATAGTGGTCAGTACCAAATGACAAGAATGCCAATGGGGCTTAAGACTAGTCCAAGCTCATTCTCGCGAATGATGACCATGGCAATGGCTGGGTTATCCTATGAAAAATGTTTAGTATATTTAGATGATCTCATCTGTATGGGACGAAGTCTTTCCGATCATAACAAAAATTTAATACAAGTATTTGAAAAATTGCGCAGTGCGAATTTAAAATTAAATCCATCTAAATGCGTCTTCTTAAAAAAGGAGATTCTCTATTTAGGTCATGTCGTATCAGGCAACGGTATACTGCCCGACCCAGACAAAATTAAAATAATGAAAAATTATCCAGTTCCCACAAATGCAGACGAAGTCAGACGTTTCGTTGCATTTGCGAACTATTATAGAAAGTTCATAGATCATTTTGCAGACAAAGCATATCATTTGAATCTACTATGCAAAAAAGACTCAAAATTTATATGGGATGATTCTTGTCAAACGTCTTTTGAAACCCTTAAAAATAGTTTGATGTCGCCGCCAATTCTTCAGTACCCAGATTTCTCAGAACAAAATCAATTTATACTTCAAACGGATGCATCCGGGTACGCGATAGGGGCAGTTTTATGTAACTCAAATGGTTGCCTCGTAGCATACGCCAGTAGGGGCGTCAATAAAGCAGAAAAGAATTACCCCACTATAAAGAAAGAGCTCCTAGCTGTGGTCTGGGGGGTCAAATATTTTAGACCGTATTTATATGGTCGTACATTTAAAATACTTACTGACCACAAACCCCTAGTATACTTATTTAATTTGAAAGACCCCTCCAGTAGTCTTTTTAAATTTAGATTAGTTCTCGAAGACTATGATTATGAAATAGAATATGTAAAAGGGAGCGAGAATACCGTTGCCGATACATTATCGAGAATAAAAATTTCTTCAAACGAACTGAAAGAAATGAATGAACGTTTGTGTTCAGTAATGACGCGCGCTCAAAAACAAAAATTGGATGCTACCGTCACAGATCATGAGCTGACCACCGCGACCGCCCACGATTTCGCAGAACAACCAAATGTCGTGGAAACTCATATCAAACCGCAAAACGCAGTAGAGTTAAGATTTTCAGACAATAGTAGTTACGAAAATCTCAAAAATAAAAATATAATAACATTAGAAACAGAAATATTGTATTATGTTGCCCAAATGAAAACTTTATTTATAAAACCAGCGTCTCAATCACAAATTACGCGAGCCGAATTTGCGAGAGACCTGAGTGATTGTTGTGAAAAACTTAATATGGTTGAAGTATACTTCATAAAACAATCAAAAAATACGATTTTTGTAGAAAAGCTTACCAGCGAAATAAAGGCACAAAGCAACTGGAAAGGTCCCAGATTGTGTATATTAAAAGATGTAGAGAGAATAGACGATAAAGACGATAGAAAGGTGATACTCAATGACTTTCATCTTTTACCCACTAGTGGTCACGCGGGCGTGAGAAGAATGTTGACCAATATAAAAAAATACCATTTTTGGCCAGGTATGGAAAGTGATGTCAAAAATTACGTTAAAAAATGTACTCAATGTCAGAAACATAAGTACACAGTGCAGGTAAGAGAACCCATGGTAATCACGACGACAGCTCAGTCCGCTTTTGATAAAATTTACTTAGACTTGGTAGGACCATTAGATAAAGACAGTTACGATTTTTCCTATATACTTACACTGCAATGCGAGCTAACAAAGTATGTGTGTGCTTACCCCCTTGTCACCAAAACCTCTACAGAAGTAGCGCGCACCTTCGTAAATAACTTTATACTTCAACATGGTGTACCGAGGGAGATTGCTACCGACCGAGGCACGGAGTTCATGTCTGACACCGTCAAACAGGTATGTGAATTACTACATATTAAAAAACTAAATTCAACAGCATATCATCACCAAAGCATTGGAGCGTTAGAGAACTCACACAAAAATTTAGGCGCGTTTTTACGAATTCAAACTGAAGAAAAACCCGAATTGTGGAGTACTTGGTTACCGTTCTGGTGCTTTGCGTATAATACCACAGTTCACACGTCAACAAAATTTACACCTTTTGAACTAGTATATGGTAGAAAGTGTAACCTACCCAATAATTTGGCAAAATGCGTAGAGCCACTTTATAACTACGACAACTATCCCCTTGAACTTAAGTACCGTCTTCAAGTTTCTCAAACGGAAGCGCGAAAAAATTTGATAGCCAGTAAGATAGATAGGAAAAGTAGATACGATCAATATATCAATCCAATACACTATAAGCCTAACGATCAAGTCTTAATAAAAAATGAAACTGGTAATAAACTTAAACATTTATATTCTGGACCATACAAAGTGATTAGGGATTTGTCACCAAATGTAGAGATCGAATACAATGGAAAAAATAATATTATACATAAAAACAGAACAAAACCATACTATGGATAAAAAAAAAAACGTTACATAGGTGATCACTAGAATTTAAATTACATATTAATATAATGTAAGCATGTACTTAACACTTATGAAAGTTATGATGACGAATGTAACCAGAGACTACTATAATTAAGATCTCTAACCATATAATTATGTTATAAATGAAATCATATTCTATAATATTGTATACTTACAGCGCATTTCATAACAATGCGTCATAATATTAATTTTTGTATTGATTATTAACAAAATGTGTGTATATCTTAATATTAACAATAAAATAAATTTAAAACCTTTATTTTATTGAATTTTAGGGGGAAGGTGTGAAGTAGTAATCATGATATATAATCCTGTGTTCTATTATAATAAACTCAGTATAAAAACAGCATTCGTTGTATCATTTACTCGCCTTTAATCCGCCCTCCGTACACCAATAACTACCTATTGAATACTAAAACAAGTAATTCAGAACAATATTCCTTTTTTCAAATACTAATTTCAGCGAAGTCAAAAAAATATGTCATTTGGGAAATTCACCCAGTAGTGGAGTTCAATTTCATGACACCGGGGTATGGTAGATAGCAACTCGGTTCCAGTGGTATTAAACTTTGTTTCATGTGATTGAGACGTATGTAGTCAGCCATGAATGCCTTGTAACTTTCAGCAATAGACTGGTCTCTGGCTAGTCGTTTTTGGAATGTTTTACAAGAAATCAATATGTGGTCGGACTTGCATAATGGACGTTTTCTTCCAGATCGAGCATGATAAGTCTTTGCCCTGTTGTTGAACTTCTTTGGAAGGTGTTTGGAAGAAAATTCCTTGTCCTCACTGTTGTCCATGTTCTTTGCCTCATGCTTCGTGCAACTAGTTACATTTTCTGTTGACTGGCTCGAGAGCTGTGAATTTTCTCTCCAAAAAAGCCATAAGCTCGTCGAACGAAGGCAGATTACGTGGCGCTCTTCGGCTCTCCATGTACGAACTGTAGGTTTCTGCATTCATTTTTTCTGTAAGTATGTGCACCAAAAACGGATCCCACGTAGTGGTATCTACTGCGAGATTGTGTATGGCGTGAATCATTTCCAAGGTCGTGTCGTGAAGGTTTTTCAGTTCTTCGAGCAGAATTTTTGTGAGCAGTCGGCTGGCTTAAGAATATTTGGATTTGCTTTGTAAACAGCAGCTGTATGTTGTTGTACCTTCGGGTGAGTATGTCCCAGCATGCGTCGTAATTTTCAGCTGAGACGTTGAGATGCTGCACTAGACGCTCTGCCTCACCTTTGAGTTTGCCCTTAAGGTGCTGCTGCATTTTTTGAGTTTTACTCAGCAAGGGATTGTTGTTGTTTGTTGTGTGGCTTCAGAATAGAGGTCCATGAAAGTTGGCCATTGAGCATAGTTGCCATAAAATGTCGGAATCTCCAATTTCGGAAAAGTTTGTTGTTCGTGAGATGTATGGCTAAGTTTTTGGTGGCTTCGTAAATAATTTCATGCTCCGCATACTCCTGTTCATAATCTACTTCCGTGCCGATTAGTTTTCCAGCGCGCCTGTATTATCTGCAGTTTGTCTTGTAGTTAGACAAATATAGATCAAACTGACAGTTGCAAACCTCACTTCCAAAATTATAACATCTTTACTCTCCCCAGTATATACATATTAGAAACCTGCAAATTTGTTCGAAAATATCAAGAGTTTTACACAAAACGCGAAGACATACAGTCACGTTACACACTCCGACACAAATCAAGATTAAACATTCCGCAATCTCGACTAAAAATACATTCAAAAAGCCCCTATGTAATGACTATAAAAATATATAACAAACTACCTGACATAATAAAAAAAGAAGAAAAATTTAACATATTTATAAAAAAACTAAAACAATTTTTAACAGAAAAATGCTATTATAGTGTAAATGAATATTTAAATGATAAAATATAAATAATGTATAAAAATTCTATGTTTGTAAAGAATTCCTATTATGGTATTATTGGATTTATTTGGATATAGTTTTTTGTGTTTTTAAAGCTTCCTCTCTCCTACTATATCTTTGCCTTTTGCTGTGCCCGACAGGGTCCATAATGATCTAATTTTTTTAATTTACCACCTAAGTACACATTGTGGAATGCAAATAAAGTTTGAGTATTGAGTATTGAGTATTGAGTATAGTTCCCATTTTTCAGAAATAGTGTAAAATATTCTGATTTAAAAGAGTGTCCATGGAGTTTCTTGCCCGTTCTTCTCCATAGAGATCTACGTTAGGGAATGGGCAACTACAGTACTTTCACAGTTTTTATGCCTTGTGACTGGGACTGTAGCTACATTTCATTGTTGTCTTTGTTTCGACAATTCAAAAGTGCCTGTAACTGGCCTACTTGAAATAAATGCTTTGATTTTGATTTTGATTTTGATTTTGAGTGTTAATGTCAATATCTCGTACGACTCTTGAAAAGGCTCGAAAGTTTGTTCGCTGCTGATTAATCAGCTCATCAGTTTTGGACAACATACCTTTCTCTTCCGTGCTGACATTGTGTTGTTCGTCACCTTGACTACTTGTACCTTGTTTAGCCATAGCTTCGGTCTGTGTTTTGTCTATCAGCAGAGCACATGTAACTGTGTAGAGCTCTTTAACGGAGAGGTAAGCATCAGACTGAATGTAATCGTGTTTGTTTTCACAAAGCACTGTTAGTTTTATGTGATTGTTGTCACACTCACCCCACAATTCTTCAAGAGTCACTAGCCGTTTTCTGTATACTCGGCAGTTTTCCGAATTGCAGAACCTTTCTTGATGTTTGAAGAAATCTTCTGTACAGTTTCAGCAATGATTTGTTGACGTTGTAGTAGCCCTTTCATTGTTGTAGATGTGTTGAAGAAACTAGTTGTCCGTTTGTAATCACTGTCACTGATAGAAGAGTATGTTGTGGACTTGTGTGTCCATTGGTTCTGTTAGTTCCGCGTGAGCAGATGCCCCTCACCAATATGTGCGCCTTCTCAACTTGACTGGTGAGACTCGCTTGTAGGAGGAAGCCAGCCAAGCCGATTATTCGCTATTGATGAAGACACCTTTTGTCACACTTCACTTGTGACCTCGAAGGACCAAAAATATGTGGAGTCCTACCGCTGAGGTGCAATGTGTGCCGAGAATTCTTATGTGTAGGTAATGTGGCAGAAAACCATGACATGTGTGTTCACCAAGCAGCTTTATTGAATTAACTTAATTAAAGTAATGCGCATGAAATAAGGTTCAAACTAATGCTCTCACATAATGTACCATCTTAACATGAATGATGTAACCAAGGTTTTGTAAAAAATATTCTGATTTAAAAGAGTGTCCCTGGAGTTTCTTGCCCGTTCTTCTCCATAGAGATCTACGTTAGGAAATGGGCAACTACATTACTTTCACAGTTTTTAAGTCTTGTGACTGGGACTGTCGCTACATTTCGTTGTTGTCTTTGTATCGATAATTTAAAAGTGCCTGTACCTGGCCTACTTGAAATAAATGCTTTGAATTAGTTCAGTTTGTCTATTATTCATTTTCAATTTTTATTTTTCCTGAACAAAATTGAAAAGTTGAAAGCAGGCGGGGCTCATTCCATTTTCATAATTTTATATTCAAATGGGCCCTTCTTTTGTTTAATTTAAAATGTGCTTGTTTTATGATTTTCAGTTTTTTCAGTCGGGTTTTTGAGGTTTTTAAACTATTTTTTTACTGAATGCATTTTTAAATTTTGCTCTCTCTGTTTCTTTGTTCTGTAATCTGTTTGTTTCGGCTAATCAGATAGCTGATGTTTACTTTTTTTTAGGAAAAAGATTATTCTCCGTGCCATGCAACAAAAACTAAAACTTATGAAATTGTAATCAACAACAACAACAGCAGCTAGTAATGTAATAATTTACTCAAAGCCGGTAAGGTAGGATACTACTTATTACATAGGCAAGTCATTGTAGGTTATTAATGGAGAAGAAAGTACTGTTAACTTACTTTGTATAAAGATGACGGCTATTAGATTAGCGTTGGAGAGCTATTAGAACAAGACAAGTAGTAAGTAGATACTGACAGCCTCGTGCGCGCGCACGGATACGAGTGGCTCGTCGCACACCTGCACGGTGAGCACAGGCTCGTTCTGACGCCGCAGGAGGTCCCACAAGCACAGCCGCCCGTCTTGCTGCACCAGCAACATCAGCGATAACCTGCAAGCGCGCGAGGGTCAGTGGCGAGCGGGCGTGAGCGGGCGGCAATTGGGGTGCAGGAGGGAGCACCTCGTGGGGCTCCAAGTGCCATCGGTGATGCGGTGGCGAGCAGGTGGCGTCCACAGGATGGCAGACTCGCGGCAGTCCTCGCTCCACACGCGCGCCGTCCAGTCGCCCACCGTCAGGAAGTTCTTCAGGAACCCGGGGTTGCGCTGCACGCGCCACACAGTGCCCAGGTGCGCGCTGTACTGCAAGTTGTCATGTCATTGTGAAGATATCCTATCAAATAGGTCAAGTTAAATTTAGTCTATAAACATAATATTGTTTTTTTTTCATTTGTGCTAATTCCGCGCTATGAAACTGGGCATTCTTATTATTATACGGGCAGGACAGTTATTAACAAACCATCCAGTATGTAAAATCTCTATTTCGCTATTCCTCGGTCAAGCATACCGAAAGTCGGAGCAGATTGGCAAATCTATTAATAATAATCTGATGGAACCCGGAACCTGATAGACCCCTACTAATCTAAATAAAAGCTGAGTAACAATAACCTTCGAAGGCAACTTATCCAAGGGCGTTTTTCCTTTTCTGTTCCCGCCAATGACGAATCCGTTCTCGGTACCGACCATGAAGCGCGTCGGTATCGTCGCCTCGTACTCCAGCGCGCTGATGCCGTTGGACTTCACCATGCTCGGTACGTCGAAGCTATACTTGACCACGTCGATGATCATCTCGTCGGTGGGCGCGTCGAACATGCGCATGTCCCACCACTTGCACACGCCGTCGGGCCCGCCCGAGAAGAACTCCATACCGGATTTAGAGTTGAGGAAGAGTACGTTGCGCACGAGGTCGCGGTGCGCCACGTGTGGCGGGCTGGTGAGAGCGGGCTCGCCGCTAGCCACGCGCGTGTCCCACGTAGCCACGCTGCCGCTAATGAGCCCACCCGCCAGCACGTGCACGTCTTTGGGGTTAAACTGCAAGTCCAGCACCGGGCACGGCGGCAAGATAGTCCTCTCAGGCTGGTTAGCATTCTCCAGGTCCCAGATGAACGCGAGGAAAGGGCTGCGTGGCAGACGGTAGAAGTCTACGTCCACGTAGGTGGCTGCGAAGCGGCCACCGCCATCGGGCTGCCAGCACAGCGAACTGATGGGGCACGCTTGCCCGGGCACTCGGTACACGTTCACGGTTCGGCAGCTGTTGTGCTCTACGGCGGGCATGTTCCTTAACTCTACGTAATACGTTTGGTACATTTCAATGGCGTTATTTTGTAACACGAGGCGTTCCAATCCCTGTAAAACATCAAACAATAATAAGCTAGATGCTGAGTAGTGAGCAAAGATGATGGTGTTATTTTATGTCAGCGACGCGCTACTGACCGTGGCGTTCGACATGATGCAGTGGATGTAGCCATCATCCTTCTCGATTTTTCGGCGATACCTCTGTGTGGCTTCCGGGTCGTTCACGTTCACCCCATCGGGCCAACCCCCCTCCGCGTGGTTGGCGCCCCCGTTGGCGAACTCGGCCCTGTAACAGACAAGACGCGGCGCGGCGGTGGGTGAGCGCGGCGGTCTGGCGGAGCGCGGGGCGGGTACGGCGCGGCTAGTACGGGACCTACCGGATGGTGTTGATCTCGCAGTGCGAGTAGTTAGGCGTGTGCTGCGTGATGGAGTGCACGGGGTTGCGTAGCATGTAGTGGCGCCACTCCAGCGGGTTGCACGGGATGCTGTCGCACATGTCCACCTGCGTCACCGAGAACAACGGCTGGCGTCCGAAAGCGCTGCGTAATTTATTGAATGGGTGTACTAACGCCATTTTAGGTACTTAGATAATTGCTTTATGAATAATCAACAGTGAATTATCGTACGATAAATACTGTAACGTAAATTAAGATAAACTTATTAGTACTAATCACATACATCAAAGAGACATATCAAAAGTACTGATGACAATGCTTCAAACTACGAGCATAGATTAAACACCAAAGAGTAGAATACTTACACCGTTAAACACTTAAGGCCAGTTTCTTCATCAAAAGTAACGTTAAGGAACTTTGGGAGTATGAAGAACAGGGTGTAAAGCTCTTCAACCCCCATTGGAAAGGGAGGATCCTCCGACCAGACGGGTGTTATGTTTGGTGGGCTACTGCCCTACAGTTGTTGTCGGGCTACATCACTCCCCCCGGAGACCAGGGTCGGTAGTAGAATGAGTCGTTGATTGCCAGGCCAGTGGAAAGTCGTTGCTCACGGTGAGTCGGAACTGTCTGCGGCGGTAGTGCGAACCCCTTGAGTCGGGGTCGGCGCTGCATATATGTGCTCCGTTGCGTCGGACGTGGTACAGCTTGATGAGGCTGAGGGTGCTGACTAGGAATGTGCTTCCGCTGCATGCTGGTGGTCAGGAATACCCATTTTGAAGCTGGCTGGCTATGACTCGCTACTCGAAATTTTGAGGAAGTTTGAGGAAGCTTGAGGAAGTGATGTTGATGACGTCACGTTGCTCGAAGGCTGCGCTGACGTCCATTTTGGGGTCATCAATTTGGGGGTATGGAGAACAGGGTGTAAAGCTCTTCAACCACCATTGAAAAGGGAGGATCCTCCGACCAGACGGCTGTTATGTCTGGTGGGCTACTGCCCAACAGTTGTTGTCGGGTTCTTCTGTATAGTCTTAAGTCGCGAATAACTTTACTTGCGCGATGCAGAATTTAGATATATTTCGATTTTTAGTTTATCCTCTGCGTCATAGATGGCGCTGTAGTACTTTTTGTTCTATGTTGCTGAAGTACTTTTTGTAGTGCTGCTACAGAACCAAAATAAAATTTCCCTTGCTGTCGCCTCTTCAGGGATAGCAGTCACATTATTGCCTGGAGAAAAAACGGCACACACAACATTTATAATTTCTATCGACTTAGACCGCACGGAAAGCCCGGTTTGCAACATATCGCGAAATAGCGATAAAGCAAGGGTTTTATGCGATTGTGTTTTAATTTTTTGGGACGAGTGCACTATGGCAAACCGCGAAGCTGTAGAAGCAGTGAATAGAACTTCACAGGACATAAGGCAAAATGACCGGCCGATGGGAGGCATTACGGTGCTGTTCTGCGGTGATTTTCGGCAGACATTCCCTATAGTATCCCAGGAACGAGAGCCGAAGAAATTGCTGCCTGTCTGAAGAGTTCTGTTTTATGGCGCAATATATCATCTACACACCTGAGTGTAAATATGCGTGCACAGTTGCGAGGCTGCGAAAATGCACAGGAGTTTCTCAATTTATTGTTACAAATAGGCGATGGCACATACCCCGTACAAGAAGATGGAAAAGTTATTTTGGTTGATAATCTCTGTTCTTGCGTTATATCACAACAGGAGCAAATTTCTTCTGTGTACAGAGATTCCACAAACATGGGAAATCAAGTCGGTTCTTGGCTATGTCAGCGAGCTATTTTGACTCCTCGTAATGTCCAAGCTGTGGCAATTAATTTAAAAATATTGATTCATGTATCCGGGAATAGTAGAAAATACACCTCTATAAGTACAGTTATGGAAGAAGATGACGCCACGCACTACCCGGTAGAATTTTTGGATTCCCTCAACACACCCGGACTTCCAGCCCACAAAATAGTTTTAAAAATCGGTGTACCAATGATAAAATTCTCCTCAGAAATTTTTGTCCTCTGTGTCTGAATGTAGGCATGGAAATCTTCTTTTAAGAACTCCAAAACACCTTTCAATTGTGTTTCGTGATGCTATCTGGGCTTTGTTATAGGCTTCTTGGGATGGAGAGGCAGGATTCAAAAACGGTGTCATGAGATACCTACGGCATGGGTAACCACTATCTCCGAGAATAAGGTATGACCCAAATCTGCCAGCTTCAAATTGAGCTGCAAGTGGTGAGTCATTCCAAATAGTAGTGTCGTGTACGGAGCCTGGCCAACGTGCAATGACGCTGGTTATTTGTAAATTTGCATCACAGATGGCTTGGACATTTATAGAAAAAAAACCTTTTCTGTTCCTAAAGAGCTCAGCTCTGCTCCCTCCTGGTGAATTTATTTTTACATGTGTGCAGTCTACAGCACCTATGACTCTAGGGAATCCAGCTATGTCAAAAAA
Source organism: Eurois occulta (assembly GCA_950022335.1). Classification (NCBI taxonomy): domain Eukaryota; kingdom Metazoa; phylum Arthropoda; class Insecta; order Lepidoptera; family Noctuidae; genus Eurois; species Eurois occulta. The sequence continues at coordinate 20,316,951 of OX465490.1, read as the reverse complement.
TCGCGCCGCCACTGATGGTCTCTCCTGTGCAGTGGGCATACGAACATATTGCCGTCTCAATAATGCTATCGCACCAGTCACCCTCTCTACCACGCGGCACACCGTCGCCTTGCTCACATTCACAGTGTCCCCCACAACAGCTTGAAAGCTGCCAGTCGCGTAAAATCTAAGAGCTATTAGTAGCTGCAACATGGGCGAAATGCAATCCCGCCGTTGAATACGACAGGTCAGTTTAGGCTTTATTTTGTTAAAAATAAACCTAACCGACTCCTTCGTAAAGCGGAACCGACTCTTAAATTGTTCATCGCTTAGCGTGATGAACAAGACGTTAGGCCGTTGTTTTGCTATTCTTCTGCGTGGTTGTCTGCATTGAGGCATCTCCAAAGACGACAGGGAAGTATCGTCGTCAGTCATTATGAAGAAATCGTTCACAAAATCACTAGTTACTAAGCTGATTACAGTTTGAGAAGCCGAAATTGGTGTGTCAACTGTCAACTGCTTAACTTGAGGTTGATAATGCTTTGAGTATTGGTATACACGTTTTTCTTAATTCAAAAACGCAACTGTGACCTTAAACATGAGTTAAGCATGCTTTCTGTCAAATTTGAGTAAATGATGTTAAATTACTCAAATCTTGATTACACAACAACTTCTTCTTTATTTAACAGGTCAAGAAAAATCGAAAGACATTTTTTCCCTTTATTCAGATTTGTACTTATAAATTCTATTTGCTTATTCACTGCCTGTTCTGTAGATTTACCGTGCCTAAACCCGAATTGGTTTACTGAAAGCAGTTTATTTTTTTCGAGGTATTTCACTAGACGGATGTTTATAATTTTTTCTAGAATTTTGAATATTGCGGGTAGTATGGATATCGGTTTGTAGTTGTTTATACGATTTCTGTCTCCGTTCTTATATATCGGGCACACTTCTGATCGTTTTAGGGAATCGGGAAACACTCCAGTTTTTAAACAATCGTTGAAATTTTTTTCCAGAGGATGCACGAGAATATTCTTATGTTGTTTTAGGAATCTACTGCTGATATTATCGCATCCTGGTGCACTATCTATTTTTAGACCCATGATAAGATGTCCAATCTCGTATATGTCTGTCTCAATTAAGACGAATGAATTGGGGACGTTTGGTACTTTGTCTTGGGTATTACTAAGTATTAGTAGATTCCTAAAATTAATATTTGGTTGACAAATTTTATCTGCTAGTGAACCACCCACATTTATAAAATAGCTGTTTGCTTCGTGAAGTGATTGTTCAGGAGAAGATGAGAGAGTTAGCAGGTTTTTATTGTGTTGTGTTGTTTTTGTTGTGTGCGTGATGTTTTTGATGACTTTCCATAATTTTTTATTGTCGTTCTGTGCTTCTCGGATTTGATTTTTTCGTATGCTCTTTTTAACCTTCGTAATAAATTATTACAGAAATTTTTGTATCGTTTATAGGTAATTTTCAAGACTTCGGTTTCGCATGCAACGTAGTAGTCCTGGAGTTATCCAGGGCTTAGTAATTTTTTTGGCGTCTAGATAGTGTAACGATTTTTGTATTCTTTTCTATTACTTTTTGTAAGCATTGTGTTAGGTAATTAAGACTAGTGTTTGGGTTCTCTGTTCCATAAATGGGATCAAAATTAATATTTAAAATGTCTTGTGCTAGTGTTTTATCGTTAATTATGGTCTTTGTTGTAGTTGCATGATGCCATATGACCCCTATCTATTTAAGTTAATAGGCTTCTTCTGGGTAAGCTCGTTCCATCGTCGACCTCATCTGTGTCCTCAGGACTAGATTGAGGTCAAGAGGTAGACCCATTTAATATAAAAAAAGGAACATTACAAAAATTGTTAACTAATTCTAATTCTGAAAAATTTTACTTATTTATTTCTTTAAAGTTATAAAATTAAAAGACTAACAATACCAATATTATAGTTTACAAAATATCATATATCTAAGACATTTAAAATATTCATAATCAATATTAAAGCTAAGCATAAACATTGTTTACAAATTATATTTTTATGAAATAAGTAAAAGCGACTCGAATTATGATGATGTGGGTCTAGCGCTCAGAAATTGGCGAGGTCCTTCTTGACGAGCGCGTGGTACTCGGCGGTGGTGGCGTCCAGATCAGCGTCGCCGACGTGCTCAACCGACGTGAGCGACGCGGCCGGCGACTCGTCTTCGGCCTGGCGCTGTTTAAGCTTGATCTCGCGCAGGCGCGCCTCCAGGATGCGCTCGCGCTTGGCTTCGCGCTCCAGCACCTGCGTCATCAGCGCCTTGTCGTGCTTGTCGGATACGGCGAGGTTGGTTGACAGCTCCAACAGGTACACGTTGCCCTTGCGGCTGCCGCACGCCAGCAGCGTGCCCTGCACAGAGAGCGCGTCAGCCGGGGCAGACAATAAGCGTGCGATATAGCTTATATGGGGTGGAAGGGGCACCGACGCGCCCCCTACATAGAAATCTTTCATCGGTTATTAAAAAAAAAAAACAGCTGATCCACAAAATTTATATTGGGGGGTTTCAGAATGATGTAATGATGTACTTAATACGTGGTAAGCGTTTTCTAAAAGTTCGCTAAAAGCTCATAATGTGCACAAACATTCCACAACATGTTCAGAAAGGTCTCATAATATCTAAGAATGTCGTACAGACCATCAAACTTAACAAATTTGTCTAACACAACCGTTTAGCTGGTAGCTGGGGGGGGGGGGGGCACTTGGGTCTAACAAAAATTTGCAATTTAAAGCTTAATATTGCACAAACGAATCCCTTAATCGAAAAATAATTTGAACAAACTCGTAATATTTTTTAAAGACCTATCCAACGACAGCCCACACTATGGGGTACGCGAGAAAAAAATATTCCCACTTTACGTGTAAAAAACCCTATTAATAACCAAAAAAAAAAAATACTTTTCGAGATTTTATTTTACCACTTTGTCGGCGTAACTAATCTGTATATTCATGCCAAATTACAGCTTTCTAGTACTAATAGTCTTTCAGCTAAGCTGCGGACAGACAGACAGACGGACATGACAAAACTATAAGGGTTCCTTGTTTGTTGACTACGGAACCCTAAAATAATGTAGACGCGCCTACGCCGAGCGACAAGACTGAATTGGTTTGATAATCCCGCCACCCGCGTATTGGGTCGCTTGCTGACTAGGCCCGTAGTGTGGCGCAAAAACTACGCGCGCTATGCTCGCTCATGCCCGTCGCGCTAGGCGCCCGCCTTAGTCACGAAACTATGGACGTAAACGGCGGTTTCATGTATGTTTTATTCTTCGCGTCCATCGTCGCAATCGCGCTAAGCTCGCACTGTGGACGCACACTAAGTCTAGAGTAATGGCACTTTACTAGCTGACACTTTTACAGTGCTCGGATTCCTTAAACGACCACTATAAACGTCATTCCACTATTTAAGTATTTTTTTGTTTGACTGCACTCGGGTATAAAGGGTGTAACAAGACCCTTAACGAAGCCGAAAGTCACTTATTCTCCCCGTTATTGTGATCATTTTTTTGTTCTTGACCATACCTGGGAACCTTCTAGTTACGGAGATGGGGGTCAAAGTTCCAACTTTCTCCCTAGTTTTTTTAAATACATATTTTAATGTAAGATTTTTACTTTAAACACCTCCACGAGCCCCTTACTATTCAATCTATCCACCAGCAAAATGTTAATAAAACGTGATTTTTTCACCCAAAAAAAAAGTTACTTAGTTTGAACATAATGCTTGGTTGACGGCTTCGTGAAGGGTCCGTTTCCACCCTGCAGGTGAGTATAACGCTGGAGGACTCAACGGCTACTTTTATCATTAGTGTAGTGTAGTATCGCCACGAGCCGAGCGGCACCGGCAGCATACTAACGGCTTCGTGCGCGGCCACCTTGGCTAGCGGCTCGTTGCACACGTGCACGTTCATCAGGGGCTCGTGCTGCCGCTTCAGAAGGTCCCACACCGCTAGCACGCCGTTCTCCTTGGCCAGCAGCATCAGCGACAACCTGCACAGAGTCCTGTTATGTCCTGGCCGCACCGCTCCCCGCGGCTCTCCACCCTACGTGCGGACACCCCACGTGCGCCCACCCCATGTGCGCCTACCGGGTGGGGCTCCAGACGCCGTCGGTGATGCAGTGCCGGTCCAGCGGCGTCCACAGGATGGCGGACTCACGGCAGTCCTCGCTCCACACGCGCGCCGTCCAGTCGCCCACCGTCAGGAAGTTCTTCAGGAAGCCAGGGTTGCGCTGCACGCGCCACACAGGCCCCAGGTGTGCATCGAACTGAACACACAATTATTCTATAACTACCCTTGATTTTACGATGCCAATCGATGGAGTTGCATAATCAGTATTAAAAGATTTTGACACTTCCATTGTACTTCCATTATACTATAATGATCATAATATAATGGAAGTGTCAAAATCTTTTCCCGTACATGCTGTAATAAATTGGATGCAAGTCATTTAATATGTTTTTAAAAAGTCAGGTAGCCCCTTTTTGGCGACCTCAAATAACATGAGCATGATCTGTATACTCGGTGTAAAAAACCAGTGACGCGAATCATTTGGCAAATACTTTAAGAATTCATCATTATCATCATTTCATCTGAATCACTTCCACTGCTGGGTACAGGCCTCTCCCAAATATAGCCACAATGACCACCCCTGCACAGGACCGGTCCAGCGGATTCCCGCAATCTTCACCAGGTCGTTCGTTCACCTTGTGGGTGGTCTGGTGGCTTGTGGTAGACCACATCGACCGTCTATTCTACGAGCAATTTGGGGAATTAAAATATCACAAACACACTTTGCCCGGTAGTTTCTCCACAAAAGACTTCCCCTTGCGATTTCCAAGGATGACCGCTCCGTCCTCGGTGCCCACCATGAAGCGCGTCGGAATAGTCGGCTCGAACTCGAGCGTGCTAACTCCCTTTGCGCGGGCCATGGACGGCTCCTCGTAGGTCTTGACGATGTCAACGCAGAGCTTCTCGAGCGGCTCGCTAAAGTTGCGCAGGTCCCACCACTTGAGGGCGCCGTCCGTGCCAGCCGAGAAAAACTCCATGCCTGACTTGGCGTTGGTAAAAAGTACGCTCCGCACGGCGTCGCGGTGCGCCACGTGTTCGGGGCACACGTGCGTGGACGTGGGCGTGCGCATGTCGAAGGACACCACCTGCCCGTTAATAAGTGCACCCGCCAGCACATTCTGGTCTCTTGGGTTATACTGCAGGTCCAGCATGGGGCACGGTGGCTCCAGCATCACCAGGGGACCGTTCGAGTTCTCCACGTCCCAAATGTGCGCTTTGACTGAGGACTGCGTGGTTTTGTTGAAGTCCACTTGCAGGTGGGACACTGCGAAGTAATGGCTGCCATCCGGCCTCCAGCAGATGGAGTTGATGGGGCGGCAGTTGTTGGCAGGGTCGTCGCGGTACTCGTTCACGGTGCGGACCTCTGGAGGCTCTTGTTTTGGAAGTTGATTGATCTCTGCGTAATACGTCTGGTACATGTCGATGGCGTTATTTTGAAAGACAAAGTGCCCCAAGTCCTAAAACACAATTATTAATTATTTTGATAAACTTTAAAATTCAAAAACCTTAACTTAATTTTAAAATTGCACTTCAAATAAAAATTTCTAATGTCTCGATTTCATAATATATCGGCACCGCAACGCACCGTGTGCATAGGCTCTCAGGATCATCAAAATTGGCTCACGCGTTTGATCTCTATAGTGCCACAAACATATTTAATATAAAACACATTACCTCCAGTCGGGTAAATAGGCGACTTTACAGGAGAACACAAAAAGCACCTACACTTAGGCACCTACTTATCCTATTGCATGAGTATTTTTCGCAAAATGTTGACATATATGCCGTGACAGATCAAGGGTATCCGCGGGCACATAACTGACATCAGTCATCTGTGAGGCACTTCACGGGTGCTCACGCGCGATTACGGCGCGTGTTTTTAAAACGTTTTTCTCATAAGTTACGATAGGTGTTTATGTCGTTGGAATCGTTATTAAATTAATTAACAGACTATATATGGATTAGTATAGTTAAACAAACAAAAAAAAAGCATAACAATAACAATGATAAAAACTGTATCTATTTACGTTAAAACCTATGACAATGACAACTTGGCCTTTTCACAAATTTAAAACCGGACCGTAGCGGCCCGCTCAACAGATGAAGAGAAAACATAATGATGCCTACTGTCCAGTTCACATATTAATACATGCAGAGAGATGTAGAAGCAGTCGCAAATAAATCTTCGGTTAACAGCAACTCAAATAGACAAGTGACACAATCTACAATGTTCGTGATTAATAATCTGAACCAGCGCCACCCCGGGACCTATCAGCACTACATCTACAGAGGACGACACGCCTATATTATGCACACATGTAAACCGAAACCGCTTTATAAGGAGAGTGTCTTCGAACAAATTGTCATTCACTAGCTAGAGGTTCTGAGCTCAGTAGTCAAACAGTCAAAGTAAACCTAGTTCTTGCTTCGATAATCTAGCAGTTTTCAGGAACTAGACAGCTAGGAGAGGTCTCAAAGGTGATAGCCCCGTAGTCCCTTTCATCCCTCCACTCAGGCTTGCCATCGGATATAATTATAAATTATTGTAAATGTTGTAAGAATTATATTAAGCAAGTTGTCAATAAAAATATCACCAAGTCAATGGGGCATTTTTTTTTTTTTAATAAACCTAGAGTTTAGTTTAGGTCTACCACATGGGCACACAATTATATTTATTATTTGAAATCATTAAATGACACCTCCCGCTCTGGGTGGAGCTGAAGGGAGTATCAGACTTGTACTGACTAAAACCCATCCATGTTCCTTCTTTGCCCTTTGTGTTCCAGGGCCGCGGTATCTCTTTCGAACAATCCCGCAGCCCTGGCAGGCATCGACCCTTGTGGACCCCTCCAGTTTGCTGACATCTCTTTGAGGCGCCCGTGGAACACGAACGCGCACTGGATCAGGGCCGCACGCGAGAGGTCGCCGCTACGAGGACACGGCGGTGCTCCGCCCAAGCGGAGTAGACCTCCACGGTGTGCTCCACCGTGTCCTCCGGGCGATCCTCGCAGTGGTGACACCCCGGCGTTTCCTCCCGCCTGATTCGGTGCAGGTACCTCCCGAAACAACCGTGTCCGCGACCTGCGTCAGGTGGAAGGTGAGGGCGCCGTGGCGCCTCTCTAGCCACTCCTCAAAGAGGGGATTTATCGCCACTGTTGTGGCGTGCCCTGCACGGGGTTGCGACAGTCGCTCTCTCCAAATCGTCTTGAGATCGTGTCGGAGGTCTATCCGGTGAGCGGCAATTTGCCACGGAAGCGGAGTTTCCCCCCGCGCGGCGTAGTGACCGGCATCCCCTCAAGCCCGCCTCTTTGGCTTATTATCTACTTCTTCGTTTTCTTCAACGCCGATATGGGAAGGCAACCATTGTAAAACAACATTTATGATCTTAGTCTACTAATATGATCTATTATTAATTGGATAACCACTAGAATTTCAAAATTCACAAAATGGATAACCACTAGAATTTCACACTTCACAAAATGTTAGAGTGCGCTTTTACAGTCAGAATATATTACGGAATCTTGAAAATTCACCGATTTAAGGTATGATATAGCTTCAAAGATAGCGATTGACTCGGAATGCTTGACAGAAGTTTTTGAATTTAATTTAAAAAACTTACAGGCAGTTAGTTTTTCCTTGGGGGGTCGTTAAACGCGGCTCCAACATTAGCACAGGCACAGCACAACATGCTAATGTTGTCTGTGTAAATCTTGTAATAACCAGAATAACTCCTGCTAAAATTCTTACTACAAATAGTTCGAAGTTGAGTATTATTGTAATATGATTTCATAGCTTCGGTACTCTCTTTAATTTGTGGTTTAATGATACAAGACAAGTTAACATCGCTTAGCTTAACGTGGTAAGCGAAAATAATCCTAATTCCTCATTACAGTCACAATATTCCATATTTATATTGTGTTACAGTGGACTGATAAGTTATTAAATGTTTTAGACATGTGAGTTATCAGTAGTTTCTTTTTGCGTCTCCAATAAGTATCTTGGCAACAAGTAATAAGATTCGTAACAATTTCACACGTGCTCCTGTTTGTAAAAGATTTGAGCTTCAAAAAATGCTTTCCAGATAAGTAATATCTACGAACATAGTATAACGGCAGCAGATGGAGTTCGCATTACATTCCGTGTATGGCTGAACTTTTAATAAAACCTCCAAATCAAATCAAAATCTTTTATTGCTGTATCCATAATGTACAACATACAGGTGGTAAATAAAAAATAAATAAATAATTATGGACCCTGTCACAGCATTTTTTAAAAATAAATAGTGAGAGGAAGAGCGCTTAATTAAAAATTGTTCATTATTATTACTGTAGTATAGTTTTGATATAAGTGTTTTAGTAAAAAATATTGTGTGTATACGCGAGTATGTGTAAGTACTATAGCATAATTTATTTATTTTATTTTACTTATTAAAATCTGTTATTCATAATTATGTATTATTATTGAATTTATCCGTCAGATATTCGTGGACTGTGTAATAGCTTGTTTAATTAAGTATAGCTTTAATTTATTTAAAAATATACTGGTTTTATTTTGGTTTCTTATGTCTTCTGGTAATTTGTTATATATTTTTATTGACATGGAATATGGACTGTCTTAGAGATCAATCTAACAACTATGCCAAATATTTATAGTTCCCATCTACTTGGACGGATCAATTATTATTTATTTTAATATCTATAGTATCTTTCCTAAAACCATTTTTAAATATACAAATTTAACTTTTACTGTATAAAATGTTTAAACCAATATCTCGAATTATTTTGCTAAATAAATTCAAAGCCATTTGGTGTTTATGGGTTGCCTCTAAAATATTGTTGGTAGTAAAATATAAAACAAAGTCATCTGCAAATTGCGAAATACAAACGTTATTTATCTTTTTACAAATATTGATAGTAGTTATATTAAATAGCAATGGTGACAAAGGTACTTCTCGTGCCTTAACCCAGGGTGACCCCTGGGTTAAGGCACGAGAAGTAGTTCTAAATAGTGAATTAGTTGAATTTTGCCTGTTAAATGTTCCAAAGATAGCTGTAAATTTTTCGTCTCACACCTAAGCCGTCCATTACATTGTTGTATACATTGTCCAGATCAATAACAGCATACAGTCATTTGTTTTTCAGATAATCCTGTTTGAATTCTCGAAACTAAACTAGTGAGATTATATAAAGTTGATCAGCTCTTTCTGAATCCTGTAGTATTCTGGTCTCAAATACGGTTCTTTTCTATAACCACTCTAGTCATAATATATTAGTCTATGCTCTAGTCTATTGATTAGAATGTTATGGAAAGTTTTGCACATACACGAGATTATAGATATCGGGCGAACAGAAGAGGCTAAAAAAGGGTCAAGTCCAGGTTTGGGAATCGGCACCAACACTTTATCGTGCCATTGTTTAGGTACAAACGAGTATCTTAAAAATGAATTAAATAAATTGAGTAGAATTGGTTTCCCTTTCTCAGGTGAGTATGTTATCATAGAATACAAGATTTTGTCACAACCGGGGGCTGTATCTTTATTTTTTAGGCATTTAACAAGCTCTTGGCTTGTAATAGTTACTTCAAGTTTTGGGTGTCCGATATAAATAAAGGGTTGTCGCATGACTCGAAATCTGGGGTTAACTACATAGTAATTCGCTGGCTTTAATATTGTCAACATGGGATTTTGGTGCGTTATATCCCTGAATCCATCGCATTTTACGCCACAACTCACTATGTGTTAAAGTTTAATCAAAAGTAGAACAAAAGCCCTGAAATGACTTATTCCTAGAGCACCGCATGTTTCGTTGAGCCTCACTGATATTATTTTGAAGGATTGTAAGGTTATCTGGTGATAGATTGCGATGAAACTTGGTAAGTGCTAAACGGCGCTCTGCTACAGCCTTAGAAAGCTTGGGACACCAATAAGGTTTAGGTGTAAAATTTCTTTCTGGGCTTATATTATTTTTTCCATATGGTTTAAAAAGGTCGGCAGCCATTTCTAAATAGTCTATAAATAAATCATATAGAAAAAAGCCTTAACTATTTATGTACCTAAAGACAAACCAACTCACAAATTATGTAAACATGGAAGGAAAGGATACTGCTATAAAGCCAGCACTCGATCCAAGTCATGGATATAGTTCCTACTCCAATTACTAGTAGTCCAACTTATGCTAAAGTGACAACTAAGGCTACATAAACTAAAAGTCAGACTAAACAGAATCTGAAGAAAGAAGAACTGGACAGATAAGAGATACTAGACCTGGAGTTTATAGAGTGGTGTAAAACGGAAGTAGAAGAATATATAGAAATATAAATATATAATACACGTTATAATATCATCACTATCACTATCACTACATATTATAAAACAAAGTCGCTTTTCTGTCCCTATTTCCCTTTGACCGCTTAAATCTTTAAAACTACGCAACGGATTTTGATGCGGTTTTTTTTAATAGATAGAGTGATTCAAGAGGAAGGTTTATATGTATAATAACATGCTTAATATATTAGAGAACCACTGATAATTTCAAGATTTCTATTGTGAAGTCGTAAATAATTTCATTTTTTTCCGCTTACATTGCAAACGCAGGCTGAACCCTACGAGATTTATCAAAATAATGTACTAAGTATTGTACACATTAAAAAGGTCTACAGAAAACTCCGCGATGGTATATGTCTATCTCTTATGGATATCCCACAATAACATGTTTTTGTCATTTACTTTTTACGCCAAATAATGGCTAATTTCCGAAGCGATTTTAACCAATACGGCATTAATCCTTATCCAATTAAATACCTTAAATACATTGTTGATTTAATATAGATCTATATGGCCCTTTACAGCATATGATTTAAATGAATATTTTCGAAGATATTACAGATTTAAAAATTGCGGGACGTAGCGTTTAGTATCAGCATTGCACCCGTGCGAAGCCGGGGCGGGTCGCTAGTATTATATATAATATGTTATAATATAAATAGAAATAATACACGTTATAGCGTTTAACCGGAATAATAATAATAACCCCACCGCCGTATCTCTACGTTGACGTCGCCGTCGTGGTGGGGCTTGCGTGCTCCGATGAGCCCTAGGTCTGTGTCGGTAGGGTTTACTTTGCCGAGATAGGTCTAGGGTGAGGGGCTAGACTAAGAGTGATACAATCCAAGCCAAGGTTGCACAGGGCCGAGGGCTGCGTGGCTAGGGGAGAGGTTAGTCGCTAGTGTGTAAACTCTGGATAATAGGGGACCTCCAGTTTTATTTACCCTTGCCGCGGTGAACGCAGGGCTCTGCTGTGGTCGGCTTTTTAAGTCCCTAGCTACTCGTGGGATTAACATGAATACTAGATCTAAAACAAAAAAAATAACTCCAGGCAAAGCTGCTTCAGATAGATGACGAAACTTCACAACCATCTTCGTCATCGCCTTCATATCTTTTTCCATCAATTCCTTCATCATCATAATCTTTTCGCGTCACACCGACACCTTCTTCCTTATCAATAAGTATACAGTCAGCGGATGTTGTACAGGAGACAAATTTTGTCGACGATACTGTACCCTGCGCTAAAGCTGCAACAAGTCGTAGGAAATGGAGCATTGAAATGAATAAATTCATCATACGCACCTATCTACACCTTACTAGTATGGAAACAGACAAAAATGCCTACTTACTACCTACCACTTCACACTAAGTTCTTGGAAAAATACCCGGCTATGCAAATTAGCGGACAAAGAATAGGAGACCAACGTAGAGCCACAGTACAAAATAAATGATTATCACAAGACACAATAGATCAGATTTATGAGGAAGTCAGAGCCGAACTACAAATGATACACACTCAAACACAGCAACACTCTACACAGCCTAGTACACAATCCGGCCAACGCATGAGATGGACGAGCGAATACAATGAAACAATAATTAGAATATACTTTACTGCCACACAGTTAGAGAAAAATAAAACAGCCTATAGAAAAAAGTTACATGAGGAATTCATAAATAAATATCCAGAATTAGCGCATATAACAGAGCAAAGGTTGTCTGATCAAGTGAAAGCGATTATAAATAACAAATATATAAATGACAACAGATTAAAATAAATTAAAAACCAGGTAGCTTCAGAACTAAGAAATAGTAACACTAACACATAAAATATTGAAGACATAAATCATGATCACTGGAACACACAAACCCAAGACGACTCAGAACAGCCTGTTACAAATACTAACTTCTCTGATGCACCTATCAATACTCTTACGACAAATATAATCCTAAACAATAGCACAGACACTAACACACAGACAATTAGATGACGAAAATTTCTTGTATAATATAGATGTTGGTCAATTTGGACCTAACTAATTTTGATACTGCTCCAGAAACCAACCCAGAAATTGAATCCACATTTCATCAGGCTCAGATAAATTTTAATGGCACGCAACCCACTAATAGACTATACATCCCGAAGCAGAAGACTTCTCGAAAGTTTTCTGGCATTGTTTCTTACATAAATACTGTAATCCTTCCTAAGTATGTAAATGCCGACACCGAATTGCAGACCATAATCTACTGTGCAGCATGGACGGCAGCTACTTGCAACGGGGCCAAAATATCAGACCCTACCCAAAATGAACGCCGCCCATATACACAGAGAAAACCAAAATGGCAAATCAGTTTAGAAAAGAAGATTGAAAATCTAAGAGCAAACATAGGTAGGCTAACACATTTCATTAATGGTTGTAGAAGTCAAACATTAATAGCTGCAGTAGAAGAAATAAAGATAAAATACCAACTACATGCACAACACGAAAACCCAAACACAGAAATAGCACACTTTTTGGACACTTTAAAACAAAAATTAAGCGCAGCATCGAGTAGACTTAAAAGGTACATAACATGCACTAATCGCAAAGTCCTAAACACAAAATTTATCAACAACGAAAAAATATTTTATAGGAACCTCACATCTAATAACAAAGACAACCCTAACCAAAGTTTAGAGACACCTACACCCGAAACACTAGGAGAATTTTGGGCTAACTTTTGGGAAAATCCAGCACACCATAATAACCACGCAGACTGGATTAAAGAAGCTACACCAGAAATTCCAGAAATGGAATTTGAGTTTATACATATTTATATATAGATACATTTATAGAAATCAACAAACGCTCACACTACTGGAAATCGGCACTGACAACATCCACAACTACTGGTATAAGAAATTTTCGAGCATACACCCTTTCCTATATAACCATTCAAATACATTCATAATCACCACATTTATTTCCTTAATACATAACACACGGAGTAACTTACATGATACCTAAAGACACGAATGACACCAAAAACCCAGCGAAATACTGGCCAATCACTTGCCTACAAACTTTATACAAAATTCTAACAGCTTGCGTAAGCGAAATAGTACCTATACGAGCATTTAACTAAAAATAGCATTCTAGCAGAACAGCAAAAGGGTTGTCGTAAGAATAGCCAAGGGAGTAAGGAGAAACTAACCATTGACGCGATTACTATGAATAGCACTGTAAAAAGCAGAAAAGATATTCACACAATGTTTATAGAATATCAGAAGGCCTTTGATTCTGTTCCGCACAGCTGGTTGCTACACGTATTAAATCTTTATAAAATTCACCCTACACTTAAACAATTTTTAGGAACTTCCATGCAGAATTGGCAAACTGTTCTTAAAATTAATTCCTCCTCATCAACTGTAGCTACTGAACCAATATGTATAAGACGTGGAATTTTTCAAGGGGATGCTCTATGTCTCTGTGGTTTTGCATGACACTCAAATCACTTTCACACTTGTTAGACCAAACAGACGTGGGATTCACGCTGGAAAGCAATAACACACAATATAAATTAACACACCATAAGTACATAAGGTGTGTTAATTTATATTGTGTACATACATGGATGACATAAAATTGTATGCAACTGACAAAGAAGCGCTTTATCAACTAGCTGATGCCACACAACAATTTTCTGATGACATTTGCATGTCATTTGGAGTAGATAAATGTAAAATTTTGTCCATTGTAAAAGGAAAATGGATGAACAGAGTACATACAAATACCTAGGTTTCAAATAATCCAGACAAATACAACAAAAGATGACAATACAAGAACTTTGGCAACCGTTGCTTAACTTGGATCACCCATCCACAGACAGACCTTGGCAGTCGTTGCTTAACCTTGATCACCCATCCACAGACAGACCTTGGCAGTCGTTGCTTAACCTTGATCACCCATCTACAGACAGACCTCGGGAACCGTTGCTTAACTTGGATCACCCATCCACAGACAGACCTTGGCAGTCGTTGCTTAACCTTGATCACCCATCCACAGACAGACCTCGGCAACCGTTGCTTAACTTGGATAACCCATCCACAGACAGACCTTGGCAGTCGTTGCTTAACCTTGATCACCCATCCACAGACCAATCTTGGCAACCGTTGCTTAACTTGAATCACCCATCCACAGACAGACCTGGGCAGTCGTTGCTTAACCTTGATCACCCATCCACAGACCAACCTTGGCAACCGTTGCTTAACTTGGATCACCCATCCACAGACAGACCTTGGCAGTCGTTGCTTAACCTTGATCACCCATCCACAGACCAACCTTGGCAACCGTTGCTTAACTTGGATCACCCATCCACAGACAGGCCTTGGCAGTCGTTGCTTAACCTTGATCACCCATCCACAGACCAAAGACGAAACGAAAATATCTGGCTTGCTTTCTATAAGAGAGCGAGAGAGAGACAGACAGAGAAACATGCGCACGCCGCACGGCTTACAATAGCTTACTATAGCAAAAACACATTACCCTCCTTTGCGTCGCGCAGTCGGGTAAAAGTGTCGTTACAACTTTTCGTGAGATTTTTTTCCGTCTAGGTTCCCGTTCGCAACGCGCCATAAAGAAATTAGTTCCAATAAACTCAAAAGTGTGTGTCTAAGTGATCATTGCATCAAACTAACGTAGCGTGATAAACTATTTTCCAGAAAGATTTCGAAAAAATTATTCGTTCAGTTTCGGACATTGAAACTAGGCACGAATACATTTACTAGGTTAAGTAGCTTAAACACAAACGGTGACATTGCAAAGAATAAAGGGGCACATCGCGGATCACTGGGTAATGGTTCTAATGTATGGTTTCTCGGTCGGTTTTGATTGTACGCTTACCTCAGCACTCTTCATGACACAGTTTATGTAAGTATCATCTTTTTCAACTCTACGGCGGTACCTCTGCGTGGCCTCGGGGTCGTTGACATTCACGTCCTTCGGCCAGCCGCCTTCTGCGTGGTTAATGCCGACTTCAGCGAATTCCACTCTGCAATCAACACGCATGTCGAGGTCACCACCGCATGTACCGCACGGTGTCACGCGCTGTATGTGCGAGTGGTTTTCACGCGCTGTGTTGTGTGTAGGAGTCACGCCCTGTGTGTCTGTATGCGAACAGGTGTCACGTGTGTGCTGTGTGTGTGCGCAAGCGGGTGTTACGCGCTGTGTGTGTGTGCGCGGGAGTCACACACTGTGTGTGTGCTAGCGGGTGTCACGTACCGCATGGTGTTGATCTCGTTGTAGGAGAAGGGGAGCGTGTGCTGCGTGGGCTTGTGCACGGGGTTGCGCAGGATGTACTTCTTGGCTTCCAAGTGGTCGGGCACGATGCTGTCGAGCAGCTGCGGCTGCGCGACGCTATACAGCGGCTGCTTCCCAAAATCGCAGCGCCTCACCCCGTACGAGTAATTCAAAGCCATGTTGGTTAGTACAAAATAATGATTTGTAAAATAAACTTCAAAATATAATTAGTCAAATAAAGTTTATAAAATAATAATTATTATAAAACAACGCAACCACAAGGTGAAATGTGATTGACAATCCCAGAACATCTAGCGAGTTGACAATTCTGTATTTTTTTTGGTAACACCTAACCACGCACCGACATTCTAAAGAGAATATACTAAAAGCTTTCACCATCTTGCCTGTTTACTACACTTTGCTAAAAAAGATCACAGCTGTTCACAAACAGCGCCTGTTTGGCGACGTCATTTGAGTGCCAAAAGATCCCTATGTCACCTTGTGTATGTGCAAGGATCTTTTAGCGTGCATCTAAAAAGCTATAAAGTTATGAATAAGTAGTTCATTACCTCAAGGTAAACAAGCTCTAGATAGAAGAAACCGCCTCATCCCACCAAAGCGGGTACGTTCTGTGTTCGGCAACCCTTAGGTTATTTTATTTTCAGTAATTTTCATAGTCATATTTAGGGTGTCCTGTCATTTCACCGAAAATTAATTTACTCGGTGGGCCGTTCGAAGGGGATGTCCTTCGTGTTAGGTAACTTTAAACTCTGCAAACAAAAATAGGAGACTACGTCGACTACGCCTTATAGCAAGATATTGATATTTACCTTGAACTCTACTGCCCACCTGAGCCTGAACCGCAAGAATAGCCATTTTGTAGTTTTTGAGCTAAATATGTCGGATTGTCCGGATTTATTCCGTTAGGTTTGTACATCATGTGGACCTTCATATGTGGACAGCAGATGGGTTTCGTACAATTAAGCTAACAAATTACTACGTTACACAAAAACACGGGGCACAATGAATCGGGTACAGTTCCAAGACGTCTCAACTCCGCTGTGATCGGACACTGAATGTCGTTCTCGCCTTGAGCTGTAAACATCAGGGCTCTGTAGAATCAAGCTGTGGATAGACTTGTCAGTAGGTCCTGTGATATTACCACTGGCGCTCTTGCGATTCATTTTAAGCCCTTACCAATGACCGGATCCGACAAATATACTCGTATATTCTGAATCTCTTTTTTATTAGCTACCATATAAATAGCTTGTATACATTTTTAATTAAAAACTACTAAAATAAACTAACAACAAACTATAAAGGGCATCAAAAAACTCCTCAACGCTGTCAGCTGGTATGTGCCCAAGCGACTGGCGGCGATGATTTTTGGATGGGAAATCATCAAATATCCTGCTCTGTACCTTCTGGATCTCTGTAAAAGCCAGCCCTTGGGTCACAGGAAGCATCAACTAGGCGTTTCGACATTTTCTTAAACAGGCTGTGAGCACTCGTCCCCACGGCCCCAGAGTTTCGATCGTAAACGGGAATAGTTTCCACAATTATATACACCGCTTGAAACGGCCTGCACTTCGGCTGCATGTCAGGCCGTGGTGAATGAGGCTGTTGACAGCTTCACCACAGTGACAGCGATGAGGAAAACAGCAGGTGGTGCCGACCAAGGCGTAAAGAAGCAGCAAGGTGGAAGGTCCTGTCGCCGAACAATGTGCCTACGCTTGACGACAGCAGTAAGTGAAGCCAAAGACCCCCCTCACCCACAGCCAGCAGGCGCGCAGTTTCGGTTAACAAGATAAACTAATTAGTAGTTTGTGAAATAAATAGTATACGACACCTTGGTTGTTCACTGGAACACTGTACTTTTGGAATAAGTATTCTACTCTTTGCACAAACGTACGGCACCCGGTTACGATCGTCCAGTGCCCGGTAGGCTTCGGTCAGTGACCGCTGTATTTTGTTGGAAAACCTTTTTTTGTTAGATGCTCGTATATTATTTTACAAGAGATTCTGTTAAAAGAGTTAGGTATGGTATGAAAACTATAAAAAAAATCTCTGTGGCTTGACAAGTGACACCGTAGTGACACGGGTGATCTGTAATTCACTGGAATAATTTCAATATTAGCTTTGTAGGCATGCAAAAAAAAAAAACAATTAAATAACCTTCTGCAAAATTTCACATGATCGATCCTTGCATAAATTTAGTTATGACTTCAACAAGTACGATAAAAAATAAACTGTAAACAAACCACGGCGAGAAGCCAGCTCAGAGCGTGGCGCCGACTGTGGCCGAGCTCGAGCATGAGCAGCGCCGGGCGCAGGCAGCGTACGCGCTGTAGAGTCGCTCGGGCAGTGACCTGGGGGCATGGCGCATGGGGCGCAGTTCCCGCTGTTCCGGCTGTGTACGCTGCTGGCGCGCCAGCTTAGTAAGCCCGTCGCCAACCAGATCAAGGTGCTACACTGGACGGTTGACATGTGTGGTGCTCCGTGTCGTGGGTGGTGACGGGTGACGTGTGCGTGTTCCGCAGAACGCGGCCGTGACCCGGCCGTGGTTCCGGCGCTGGGTGTGTGCGGGCACGGGCCGTGTATTCCACGTGCTGCAGCTGCGCCTGCGCCTGTGGACGCTGGCGGTGCGCCAGCCGCGCACGCTGCCGCCCATCTCCGAGAACGACGCGCTGCAAGCCGGCGCCAACATCCTCGGTACCCGCCGCACACACACACACACACACACCAAATGGAATAAAATCAAATCAAAATATTTTTATTTCACATAGGCCTACATGGGCACTTATGAAACGTCGACAAAAAGGTGCACGGTTCGGGTTGGTCGTTTCCTATGGAGAAGAACCGGCAAGAAACTCCATGGTTACTCTTTTAAAATGATTAGATTTTACAATATTATCATGTTACAGCATTAGTACTCAAGTATGGGGGGACAGCATAGGCCCAACAATAGTCGTTGCTTACTACACAAAAAAACGGAAAACAAGATAAGAGGTTAACAAAAGTTAACACACCTCTAGGAACCTACAAGGCCTACACTGTTCACACATTCACAAACAATCGTTAAACCTCACTCCTTATTTGGAAAACATAACGAGCGAACCCGCTCAATCGGTCGCCGACAACCTCGCACACACACGTAATGGTAGGTGCATTAAATGGAAGTACTACTAGGTCCTTACATAAGAAACTGGCGTTTTGTCTAACTTTGTTTCAAAAGGCTTGCGTATTTGTGTTTCCAATCTAGTGATTAATTTGTTTTCGCGTTATTTCATTTTTCTTTGAAATTGATCTGTTCACTGTTGAATCATGAAGAAGTACGCAAGGCCGTAGTACTAGTGAGAACAAACACTCACATTCATTATTAAGTAGAACTGTGTAATAGAACAGGTAGAAGAGATGGAAAGGGCTTGGAAGATTTTTGTATGAAGCCGAAGCCGTACAAGTTTTGTTTGAGACAAAATGTTCTAAAGTGTCTGCACGGGCCACCCGTACAATTCATATAATATTTTTACGAAGCAGTGTTGTACCGCGTGCGCAATTTACTTTAGTTCGCGTTCGGTCTTCGCCGTGTGTACTCATTATCATTATAATATCGCAGCAGTTCGATATCCTAAAATCATTCTATCATAAGTGATTACTGTATCAAGCTATAGCATTATATTGTGACGGCAAGGGTTTTCGTGGCGACCTCTCGCGTCCGGCCCTGGTTCAAGTCATGGTTACCTCCTTCTGCGAAGCAGTCATGCTAGCGAAGGAGGTGTCGGAACGTGAGAGGGAGAGAACCTCACGTCCCAGCCGCCGCGAGAGAAGCACTGGGCGTCGGGGGGCACGTGGTGGCTCTCGGCCACCGTAGGCGTGGGTCTGTGGACGGTAAGTAATGGGCTAGCTCGCCATCCGTCCGTCTTATGACGACAGGCTGTGTCGACAGCGCGTTCCTGTTCCACGCGCGCCTCAAAGAGATGTCAGCAAACATGAGGGGCCCGCAAGGGCCGATGCCTGCCAGGGCTGCGGCGTACCATCCACACTTGGTTGATATCCCGACAAGTCGTACTCGGCGCTTCTCCTCCACGTTTATCATGCGCACAGCCAAGGTGTGGAACTCTCTGCCGGTCTCTGTGTTCTGGGTCCGGATCTGTGTTCCCTCCCACATATAACCCGTCTGCCTTCAAAGCAAGAGTGAACAGGCATCTTCTGGGCACGCTCGTTTCATCATAGACCTCATCCATCGCTTTCCACCAGGCGTGATCGAGGTCAAGAGCAGGCCCATTTGTAATAAAAAAAATAAATAAAAAAAAAACAGATACCACGGCCCTGGAACACAAAGGGCAAAGGAAGGAACATGGATGGGTTTTAGTCAGTAAAAGTCTGACACTCCCTTCCGCTCCGCCCAGAGCGGGAGGAGTCATTTGATGATTTCCCATCCCAAAAAAAAAAATACGGGTTTTCGTGGTGGAGGTCGTGTGAAAGAGACCACGAAAACTCGTCAACATAAAAAATATAATTTTACAACTGAAACTGTAGGTAAGTTTATGGCTACAAATTCCTTCCTGGTCAGCTCACTCGGGGCCGAAGCGGTGTGCCAAGCTGGGGACGCCAGGAGGGGTGACGGTCGGCAGTTGTACGCGCCGACTATATTAAACAATAAATAACATTAAAAAGTAAACAAAAGTAACGATACAAATGTTACAATATCAATAAATTCATCATTATTAACTCTATCACAACTTATCATATAGGTATAGTTGTCCCGTACAGCTTTATGACCCTTTTTTTTCGGATGGGAAATCGTCAAATGACTCCTCCCGCTCTGAACGGAGCGGAAGGGAGTGTCAGACTTTTACTGACTAAAAACCATCTATGTTCCTTCGTTTGCCCTTTATGTTCCAGGGCCGCGGTATCTCTTTCGAACAGTCCCGCAGCCCTGGCAGGCATCGGCCCTTGCGGGCCCCTCCTTTTTGCCCAAGTGGGGCAGATCTCCACGGTGTGCTCCACCGTGTCCTCCGGGCGATCCTCACAATGATAGCACCCGGGCGTTTCCTCCCGCCCGATTCGGTGCAGGTACCTTCCGAAACAAGCTTTATGGCCCTTCGAGCCACCGTATTGGCGGGACCTACCACGTGTTTTACGAAGTAAACATTACGCCGAATCAGAGGCCGAAACAGTAGCAACAACCAGGTAATAAAGCGGCAGATACAGGTGAGTGAGGTTTCATTATCATCGCAACAGCGAAGCGGCTGGCCTAATTTCTACGAGTGGACTCGCCCACGCTGTTGGAGCACATGTCACGTGGTTGTTGCATCAGCATACATGCGACCACACCAGCATACAGCATCAGCATTTCAAACAGACCACTATGAGCTATCATCAAGCGTTTTTTGAAAAGGGTCTATTCTCGAGCAAGTCTTGATAAGATCTTTTTTGCATAAAATGTATTATTTCATAGAAATAAAATGATAAATACAAACAAACAAAACACACAAACAAAATGACAAAATGGTAATTTTATCATTTTTTGTACTCTACCACAATACTGTCCTATTTGACCCAAAGGTTGACAGGTAGAGAATACCTTGTGGCATTAAGTCCGCCTATGTAGCACTCTTGTGCATGAAGTTTAAATAAATAAATGCGGCGTTAGTAAGATGTGGTCTGTCTCTCACCGTGAGAACAGTACCCTAACGATGGACATCCCAACTTTTAACGGAAACTATCGTCAATGAAGTCGAAAATGCAGTTTTTGAAAGCTAAGCTTAGGGGAGAACCGGAGAGACTTATGCAGCACTTGCATATTAGCACCAAGAACTATAAAGTCTGTTGGGACATATTGAACCACAGATACAATAACACTAAGTTAATATTCAGTTCTCATCTCAATATTCTTTTATTATTACCAACTATGCACCAGCAGTCAGCTTCACAAATCAAGAAAATGTAGACACCACTAACGAGTGTCTCAATGCGGTTAAAAACTAAGGAGTTGATGCACAATTGTGAGATCCATTTATAGTAATTCATGTACTAGTATTGAAACTGGCTCAGCGGACCTACTCTGATTACACGGACTCTCTGAAAAACCCACGAGATTTGCCAATATTGCGTGAATTCATGAGCTTCACGGCGCATGCAAGATGGTCTGAAATCAGATAACAAGTCTCAGCAAGAGCCCAACAAGCAGTAGCCCAAGAAGCATATCCATAAGTCCAATAGATCATTTCTAACGATTCTGCGACTAAAAAACCATGGAAATGTCCGGTTTTCAGCGAAAATCATCGTTTATTGAGTTGTAAAACTTTCTTAGAATCAACATCGGATTTTAAAGGCAAGACAGTGAATAAACTTTTATGCAAAAACTGTCTTTATGATCATAAAAGTAAAGCATGTATTTCTGACGAAAGATGCCGTGAATGTCAAGGCGATCATATCACCTTGTTACATGATACCTTCTCGGGTTCCAGTAACTCTGAAGTCTTACGCTAGCGATTCGACTTTAAACTCAAACTTTTTCGTGAGGTGGACTGGAGAATAGACTAGATGAAATGATACTGAACAGTCTTCCAAAAATGTTACTGATGTACAGTCATAGTAAAGTGCCGCTTTGTTTTTCATAACTTAGTTTTTATTTAACGCAAAACAGCTCTATTTTTTAAATTTTTGTGCACTGTGCATGAGGTTGAAGCATATTTTTGATTTTTGTTTTAAAATTGACATGATATATCAATTTTTGTCGCTGCATACAACTTTAATAAAAGTTTGATTGACGTTACTAAAATAATTTCAAAACTTATTAATGTCATATTTAAAACATAAGTAACTTCACCAGCTTCGTATATTTAAACAGGTAGTATTTACTTTCCGCATCAGGTACATCTAACAGTTAGTTCCACGTTACCTAACTCTAGTTATATTTCTTCTTAACAATTTAGAACTGAGCGAAAACTCACTAACTTCGGTCGAAAATTCACTGATTTACAACTAAGTCAAAGTATTTTTACTGAACAACTTATTAACTTTATTTTTCTCAAATACTAGAAGTTTTACATGTGTTAAAGCATTTATATTATAAACATGATATTATTATCTTTAAAATAAAGCTATGTAATGACAAGCCGAAGTAATAAATATTTATATTTTCAAAAACTTTAACTCGATATCTCAAAACAAGGTTTTTCGACTTGTTGACTTTTCGCGCTACGGGAACGATATAAGAAACGAATTTGTATTTTTGAAATATAAATCTTCTCTCATCTTTACTAAAAAAACTTTTAAAAAGGCTAGGTAAATGATGATGACATACAGCCATAGAATCTCCTCCTTTTTTTTAAATCGGTTAAAAATATAGTTGATCGCTAGCTCATTTACAAAATTAACTATATCGATTGGCAAGGATGGATGACCGACATTGTTTGTACCACAGCATCGTAGATTGGAAATAATGTATAAAATAAATTTTGGTTTATGCCATTTAGCCAGTCGCTAACAATCAAAAAAAAAAAACGCCGTAATATACTTTTTTCTAACCAGAATGAAACTAAGGGATAGTTTCATTCTGGTTAGAAAAAAGTCAGTCTCCTCAGTTTGAAAATCACAGTTCCATACAACTATTCATCCTTTACTTATAGTTACGCGCGAGCGAAGTCGCGGGCAACAGATAGTAATTTCATTAATTTTTCGTTTTGCTTTTTCTATAATAAAACGCCAATTTCATATGTAAGGTATGTACTTAATTTATATTCACACTAGCGGCTCGTCCCGGCTTTGCACGGGTGCCTATGTTACTCAGGGTGAATGTCGCTTTCCAATGGTGAAAGAATTTTTGAAATCGGCACAATAGTTTTTGAGTTTATTCATTACAAACATACACACACACAAAAATACAATTCCTCTTTATAATATTAGTGTAGATAAAGGAAAGCATAGTTTGTTCTTAGTTTTAATTATTCTCCACGGTCCATGTTTGTTGACAGGTGAGATAGCAGTGTTCGCCCTGGGAGGGCTCATTTTAATTTTTGAAATGAACAGACAAGCGGTAAAACAGGAGGATAAGGTATTTTTATTATAAATTCTAGGATTCCTCTAACCTAACCAGTAGCATTGGGGAGGGCGGCCCAAACGGTTCTTCAGCAAATACGATTACTTTGCACTAAAACTTGAAAGCCGAGTGCGTGGGGCGTGATGATACAACGCCAGTTTATTTTTACATACCTAAAATACATTTAGTGATTGATGGTGCAAACGAGCCTGTGATAGGGGTTTATGTAAATACTAGCTGTGCCGCTCGGTTTCACCTGCAGTTTCCCTTTTTTACTCGGCGCTTGGGTCGTAGCGTGATGTTAAATAGCTTAAGTAGTATACAAGGTGTAAACGGACCCTCACGAAGCTGTCAACCAAGCATTCTGTACATCATCCTAAGTAACTCTACGCAAAAATGATTGCTGGGAATCGACTCTTTTTTGCCGTGAAAAATCACGTTTTACGGTATGACTCAATATAACACACTCAAAATATAGTATATACATAGTATAGTAATAGTAAAGGGGTCACGGAGGTATTTAAAGAAAGTTATAATATTAAGAGACAGCCTTGGACCAGTGGTGGCGGCCCCGACTTACGAACAGTAAGTCGTGGGTTCGAACCCAGGCAGGCGCATTACTTTGTGTAATTTATTTCATCACCACTGGCTCTCAAAAACGGTGAAGGAAAACATCGTGAGAAAACTGGCATGTTCTAGAACCAAAAAGTCGAAGACATGTGACATCTACCGACCCGCACTGGGCCCACGTGGTGGGTTAATAGCTGTATAAGAATTTTTAATATCTTTGGTTAAAGCCCATTCCCTCTCATAGAGAGGAAGCCCGTGTCCCAGCAGTGGGAACATTATAGGCTGATTATGCTATGCTTATGCTATAGGTAATATTAAAAACATGTCACTATTTTTTTTTTAACTTGTGAAAAAGTGGTAACTTTGACCCCCCATATCTCCGTAAATAGAATGTTCCCAGGTTTGGTTCAGAACAAAAAATATATCGCAATGACGGGGAGAACAAGTGCCTTTCGCCTTCGTTAAGGGTCTTGTTGCACCTTTTATAACCTTCCTCAAGAATCGTGCTATCAAATGGAAAATAGATTTTTTTATTGCAGTGAACTGCGCGTTCTAACAAAAAAATCACGAACTCTTCCACTTTATTATACAGTCGGTTCTCCCTCACTGTTTCACATTCACTGTGCCATCATTGTTAGGCTATATAAATAGCGGCGTAAACGTTTGTTGTGGGCAGGTGCTGGAGGAGGAGTCGCGGCGGCTTGCGCTGCTTCTGTCGCTGGATGAGCTGCGGCGCGAGCTGGCGCTGCAGTCGCAGGATATCGAGCGCCTGCAGGCCACGCTGCGCCATCTCACACCCCGTCATTTCCGCACCACACCACACCCCAAGCCGCCACCGCCGACGTCAGAGCGTCTAACACCGCAGACGTCAGAACGTCCAACACCACCGACGACAGAGCGTCTAACACCGCCGACGTCAGAACGTCCAACACCACCGACGACAGAGCGTCTAAAACCGCCGACGTCAGAACGTCCAGAACCACCGACGTCAGAGCTCTCGACCCCGCTGACTTCAGATCGTCCAATTCCTGACACAGAGTGTCCTCCTCCGCCGAAATGTTAAACATCGGACTTACCAACACGGGCAATATCGAAGCATATCCCGCAGCCCACGTCAGAGTGTGTCCCGCTGCTGATGTCAGAATGTTGACGTTGATCAACAGTTCCTCACACTAATACATGTCAAGCACGAAGTCCATCGTTACACAAGTACCCAAAGGAGTCGGCTGCCCCCCCCCCCCCTCAACAATTCGGTGAGGCTACACAATTATATAACAGAAGAATTTCCAGAAAATATTTTGAAAATAAGAAAATATCTGAAAGCCCAACTACAACAGGAAAAAGAAATATGATGGGGACATTCAGGAAAAGTTGTTTGGCTTAGCTCGAATTGTGCCTGGCTGAGCTGTGAACTGAACATGATCCAACGATGGCAAATGCCGAATGGAGTTGGCGATCGACACGAGCTGGATGAAAGATTACAAAGTATAAGTGGTCGTGGCATATTTCTGTGTATTTCAAAATGTTCCGATCTCATAAAGTGTCAATTCTATAGTATCACAGTGTCTCGATACTTAACAATGTATGAACGCGTTTCTTATGAATATATTTTTGAATTTGCTTTCTATGCTACGACAAGTTCTATTTTTGCTATTTTCGTAAATTATTTCATATTTGACTTGACTTTAGAGCTCCCATGCCACTTCATTGATACGAGCTTCAGAAATGAACAAAGTAGCCTGTTTAGCACAAGTAGAACTCCGTGGAACCCGTGTTGGCCGTGACCGGAGACCACTCACCCGGAATGTGAGGGCGCCGCAGCACCGCATCTCTCCGCACCGCATCTCTCCGCACCGCACCGCTACGCGCCCTTTCTCCAGATAACAATTTGAAAAAAATACAGTTAAGAAATTGTCATTTTCGTTCAGGGATTAGGTAAGTAATTACTTAGTTGACGAGGTTATGCTAAAGTTGTTCAGTAGGGATATTTGTTACGCACTCTCGTTACAGTAGAGATAATCGGATCACAGCTGAGGAGCATTGATTTGTTAAACACGCAGTAAATCGAGCTTCGCGCAGTGATGACAATGTGCACTCTCACTACACTACAGTGGCCTAGGCGGCGCAGCGCGGGCGCGGCGCTGCTGGCATGCGGTACGCTGCTGGCGCTGGCGGCGCGCGCGCAAGACGCCTGCACGTACGCGGGCTCTGGTGAGACTCACACTATACTACAGTTCACAAGGCGGCGCAGTGCGGGCGCGGCTATGCTGGCGTTCGGCGCTGCTGGCGCGCTCGCAAGACACCTGATCGTACGCGCACTCTGGTGAGAGTGTGAGAGTCACACTACACTATAGTGCAGGCGTACTCCATATGAACTAATTGTTACTGTTACTGAGTTTGCGTTTTAATTCGCAAGTATTATCTCACAGTAAGTGTAAAAAGTAGTATAAATAAGTTTGCCATCTGATCAGCTACATGCCCGGGTATTTCCAGTCGTGCTTCTTGCCACATTGTATATAATTCCTTGTTGGATGCCACGAAGTTTGTGCCATTGTCGCTCCACATTTCATCTTCCTCTTCTGGCCACAAATCGTTTGAATGCTGCGATGAATGCCTCGGACGTCAGATCGCTCACCAATTCCAACTGAATCGCTTTAACAGCCAAGCAGATGAATATGCAAATATATTCCATATTGGTTTTAGCTCCTCTTCTTTTAGATTTTAATACATACACAGGGCCAGCAAAGTCCACACCACTTCGAGCGAACGGACGCGAAGGAGTCACTCGGGATGCAGGTAAGTCGCCCATTAATTTTTGTCTCAAGAAGCTCTTTGCCGTACACAGGTTAAGCATCCGTGTATGTATTTCTTTACCAAACTCTCGCAGCCAACAATCCAATATTTACTCATCAGGTAGTAATCATCAAATTTATACCACCATGCATTGTTTTCAGGTGTGCGTCAGCCACCACCAATGATACAAAGTTATTCTTTTTGCCCAATATTACAGGATATTTCTGGTTCTCACTGACGTCTGCGTTTCTTAACCTTCCACCCACCCTGAGAATATTCTGGCCATCCAGGAATGGGTTCAACAACTTTAAAACGCTAGTGGTACTTACACTCCTTGCTTCCTTTATTCTTTTTATTTCCTGTGAAAAATTTTCATCTTATACTTTTCTTATACAAATGTCTAATGCCTTTTGTAACTCTTCTGCTGTCATTAAGTTACCCAGATTATTTGTATTGCTTTTCATCTTCAAGAATCGTAGACAGTGTACGATTACTCTTAACAGCTCAGTTAATGTCTCATATGCTTCAAATTTAAAATAGTTCTCTTCCTTTTCCGTCACATTGTAATATGACTGTATAGTTTTCTTTTCTAAAGCTGTAGTAATTGCTGTAGGTCTACTATATTCAATTTCTTCGTCCAGAAGTCAGAAAGGTCCATCCCACCATAACTTATTTTGACATAGTTCAGACATTGATGATCCCCTTGATGCTACATCGGCTGGATTATGTACTGACTGCACATGAAACCACTGGGTGTTGTTTGTTTGATCTAATATCTCCACCACACGGTTAGCAACAAATGGCTTCCATCGGTTTGGTTACCCACAAAGCCACGCTAGGACTATCGTAGAGTCAGTCCATGCAAACACATTGTGTGATGAAATTCTCATAGCTAGGTTCACTTTGGATAGTAATTTAGCTAGTAATGTTGCGCCACACAGTTCCAGTCGCGGTAGTGAAACTGTCTTCGCAGGG
The DNA here is from genome assembly GCA_950022335.1 of Eurois occulta. Taxonomy (NCBI): domain Eukaryota; kingdom Metazoa; phylum Arthropoda; class Insecta; order Lepidoptera; family Noctuidae; genus Eurois; species Eurois occulta. Next base: position 20,288,878 of record OX465490.1, on the reverse strand, counting down.
GCTACCCTGGTTCTAGATGCAATAAGATTTATGGTTGTGTCGCCATCTTCAGTTTGCACACGGCAATAAACCACCGCTGCAAATGCCCTTTCAGACGCATCGCAGAATCCATGCAGTGTTATTGTTTGCTTCTCAGAATTGACAGTGTTCAGCCAACGTCCGATTCTTACTTCATTGACCCTTTCTAACTCCTCTCGAATGAACGTCCATTTCTGTTTCAATTCGTCGCTAATTTCTTCATCCCATCCAACACTTTCCAGCTACAGTCGTTGTACTAGAATTTTAGCAGCTACTATGACTGGTGCTATCCAACCCAGTGGGTCAAACAACTTTTGTAAATCTGATAGAATGGTTCTCTTCGTAATGTTTGATGATGTAGGTTCTAATTGTAGTTGATAGTAAAATTCATCTCTTCCAAAATTCTACGATATCCCAAGAGCTTTGAGATCTCCTTCTAGCTTCAGGTCAAGATTGGCCTTTGTGGTGATTTTGTCAACCTCTATTGATTTTAGAAAGTTTGCGTCATTGGATGCCCATTTTGAGGTTCAAAGCCTCCTCGTTTCAGAATGTTTGTAATTTGCTTACTGACACAGATTGCTTGTTCTGTTGTATCGCAGCCTGACATCAAGTCATCAACGTAGAAATCTTCTCGTATAATTTTGGCAGCTTTAAGATATTGTACGCCTTCGTCTTCTGAAAGTTTGACTAAAGTTTTAATGGCAAGGTAAGGCGCAGATGCTGTACCAAATGTAACTGTTTTTAATCTGTAGTCTTTGATTTCAGTTGATTGGTTATTGGTTTTGATTCTACCACGCCACAGCACTCTATGATAATCTGTGTCATTCTTGTCCAATAGCACCATTCTGTACATTTTGGTGACGTCACTTACAAAGCACACATTATGCATGCGCCATCTCACTAATATACTTCGCATATCTTCTTGCAGTACTGGGCCAACCATGAGCTCTTCGTTCAAAGATACGCCATTGTTACCTTTGCTCGACGCATCAAATACTACTCTGAGTTTTGTTGTCTCCATATCTGTCCGAATTACGGCGTGATGTGGTAGATAAACACACCGGTTGTTAACTTCATCTTCATCAACTTGTTCCATATGTCCCATTGATAAGTATTATGCTTCGCAGCTTCATTCTTTGCGATTTACGTTTAACATGGTGTAGTAGCGCCATCTACCGTAGGCCTTGCACGATGGTTTAAAGTCTATGTTTTTTTTTTTTTTTGTTTTGACGTTTCCCCTTCCACTGCGCACTGCTGTCGTAGCGGACCGTTCCGACATTAATCCTCATTCTGTGTTATCGTGCTGTAGCCTTCGCACGTGTTTGGTTGCCACTGCGTTATATTTTAGATACTTTTGGTAGGTAGTGAAAATAATATTAAAATAATATGGGAAATAAAAGGAAACATCGAGAAGAGGAAGAATCTAGGATTACAAAGAAAATTAAAAAATTGGAATGGAAATTACAGCGCCGAAGGCGCGTTATTTCATCTGATGATAGCAGTAAGTACAAACAGTGTTATTATAATCGTCGTTGACATGTTACTATTGCTACTGATTTTAAATCGACTTTGGCGAATAACCGAATTATTACATATTGCATTAATAATTACCGTCGTTGGCGGTTAATGCTTGAATTAATTACCATCGTTGGCGGTTAAATTGTTTCAAATTTATGATTATCGACGTTGGCGATTTTTCAAAATGACCGGCGTTGGCGGTAAAAATTCTTTATTGCATAATTACTACCGCCGTTGGCGTTAAAAAATTTTCAAAGTATAATTACCGTCGTTGGCGGTTAATGCTTGAATCAATTACCGTCGTTGACGGTTATAAATGGGTGTCAAGTTCTAAAATAACAGAACTTGTTTAATTTGTCATGCAGATTCTGAAATCGAAGAACACGATTTGCCCGTGATGTCACCAAGATCATCACGAACCGATCAAGGAGCTTCGCCACTTAACCACAGGATTGAATCCATAAATATGCCTGGTCTGATTTCTCCTATTCCACAAACATCATTGTTTGAATCTACTAGTTTGGAACATACTAATGCGGAACCTGTCATTCTGGAGCCAGGACCGTCCGCTGCTTCCGAACCATGTTCTGCAATCGTGCAAGAGGAGGATACCCAGCTAGAAGATGATATTCTTCAGATCTTAGGAGAAGCACCACAGCCAGAAATTGCGCGAATTGGCTAGAATAGCCAGGAGAGACGCCACTTTGTTACAAAAGCAAAATCAAATTGGCGTCGCATTAGCCGCATTATCTCAGCTCACTGAAATAATTTTACGAAATGAGACCTCTAAGCAACCCCTTCTGCAGCCTCTTAGTGATGCTTGCCGCATTCTATGCGACAGCCACTGTATTGAAAGTAGAACCAGACGTAGCATAATTATGAGTTCTATCAATACCAGTTTGCGCGATGCTCTTGCTAACACGAATCGTGACAAGTACTTATTTGGTGAAGATTTAGCTGAGCAACTAAAAGCCGCTAAGTTTGTCCAAAAAACAGGAGAATCTCTGCAAAAGACCAATCCTGTAGCGTCTACTAGCAGAAGTAGTTCGAACTTCAGGGGCACGTCAAGGAACCGGAATTTAAACTTCAGGGGCCCAATACAAAGGAAACCACCGAACAAAACAAGCGAATCATCAAGAGGACGACAGCCGGCACGTCAGACGCGCGGTTTCAATTATTCGCGTCAGCCGCCACCTCCGCCGAAGAAGTCCTCACCGACCAGGAGGAATTATCGCAGATAAATACTCAGGTAATGCAATACGCTGGACGTTTGCGATATTTCTATTTACAGTGGTCTCAGATTACAGATGACCCAACCTTGCGGTCATGGATAAAGGGATATAAAATCCCATTTACATCCACTCCAATCCGATTTGACAGTCCATGTTCTACGCCTAAATCAGAACAGGAGCATTACGACTATGTAAAAACAATTAAAAAATTAATTGATGTCAATGCAATTTCACAATGTTCCCATGAGGAGGGCGAATTCATATCAAGTGTCTTTCTTGTACCTAAGCCAAATGGTGAAAAACGTTTTATCCTAAATTTGAAACTTTTAAATAAATTCGTAAAAACTAATCATTTTAAAATGGAGGATTACAGGACAGCCATTAAATTAATAACTAAAAAATGTTACATGGCTTCGGTAGACCTAAAGGATGCATATTTCTTTATAAATGTCGCTAAATGTCACAGAAAATACTTGCGTTTTAATTATAACGGAACTCTTTTTGAATTTAATTGCTTACCTTTTGGCTTATGCACCGCTCCGTATGTTTTTACAAAAATTTTGAAGCCTGTAATGGAGTATTTGCGATCTAGAAATATGATTTCAGTTATTTATTTGGACGATATATTTTGTATAGGAAAATACTTCAAAGATTGTTCTATTAATGTGAAACATACTTGTGCATTTTTAGAAAAATTAGGTTTTATTATAAACAAAGAAAAAGGTTGTTTAATACCAAGTACTAAATGCAAGTTCTTAGGTTTTGTTTTCGACTTACAAAAAATGATTATGGAGTTACCCTCGGATAAGAGAGCTAAAATAGAAAGTAATGTTCGTCGTTATTTAGACATTCATAAATGTAAATTACGCGATTTTGCTAAAACAATTGGTCTTTTGGTATCTGCCTGTCCTGCAATACAATATTCCTGGATGCGTACAAAATTATTTGAGCAATGCAAATTTAATGCTTTGTTAAAAAATGATAGTTACAATCAAACAATTTTATTGCCCAACTTTATTAGGGAAGATCTTATGTGGTGGTTAAATAATGTGGCTTTTGGTTATTCTAATATTAAAGCAAATAAATATATAAAAGAAATTTTCAGCGATGCCTCATCCACCGGGTGGGGTGCATACTGTCATGGGGATAAATCGTACGGTTATTGGAAAGAAAATGAAATAAAATTACACATTAACCAGTTAGAGTTGAAAGCCGCCTTTTTCGGGCTAAAAGTATTTGCCAGTGATTGTTTTGATTGTGAGTTGTTATTAAGAATCGATAATGTTACAGCAATTTCCTGTATTATCAGGATGGGCAGTGTACAATACCCACATCTCAACGATGAGACTCGTAATATTTGGAAATGGTGTGAGGCGCGTCGTATTTTGATTTTCGCGTCATACATTAACACTAAAGATAATCAAGAAGCTGATATGTTGTCTCGGCAAAAGTTTCAGGATACTGAATGGGAATTAGGAAATTACGCATACGAGGAAATAAAACACCAGTTAGGGTCACCAAATATAGATTTATTCGCCAGCCGTTGTAATTCTAAATGTAATACATATGTTACCTGGAAGAATGATCCTGATGCGTGGGCTCTTGACGCGTTCATCATTTCATGGAAAGATTTAAACTTTTACGCCTTTCCACCATTTTCAATGATACTAAAAACGATCCAAAAAATTATATCCGATAAAGCCGAGGGTATAGTTGTTATCCCATACTGGCCAACTCAAGCTTGGTTTCCGTTATTTAATAGAATATGTCTATCTGAAATTATTTACTTTTCACCTGATTGTAATTTGCTAAAATCTAATTACAGATCAACCCACAGTCTACATCGGACATTAACATTGGCTGCCGCGAAATTATCCGGAAAACTTTATTAAACAAGTTTCTGTCACCAAGATCAGTGGAAATAATGTTAGCATCCTTGTCAAGTAACACATACAAACAGTACGACGGCTGCATAAAAGCATGGATTATTTACTGTCAAAAACATAATTACGATCACACTTGTGCTTCAATACCGATAGTTATTCATTTTTTAACACAGGTATTTGACAAAGGTGCTAAATATGGGACAATCAACTCGTACACATCTGCTTTATCTTTATTATTAGGTCATAATTTAGATGATGAAAGACTTAAACGTTTCATGAAGGGTGTTTTCAAACTAAGGCCAACAAATCCAAAGTACAATATTACTTGGGATCCTGACATTGCCTTAAACTTCTTAGCCCAAAAATGGCCTAATGAAAACCTTGATTTAAAAACTCTCTCCAAAAAAACTGTAACATTAATTGCTCTTGTGACTGCGCATCGTGTACAAACCTTATCTGTAATTAAAATTAACAATATAATTACAAATTCCAATGAAATTATTATTAAAATTCCCGATACAATAAAGACAACAAAATTAAATTCATTTCAACCAATCTTAAGACTTCCATTTTATAATACACGTCCAGAAATCTGCCCGGCAAGATGTTTACAAACATATCTAAATAAAACTAAGGTATTACGTAAGAATAATAATAATAGTTTATTTCTAAGTTTCAAAAAACCACATTCTAACATTACTTCTCAAAGTATTAGTCATTGGTTAAAGGATACGCTACTAGAAAGCGGCGTAGACACTTCAATATTTACCGCGCATAGTACACGACATACAGCCACATCAAAGGCAAATAAATTAGGAGTAAGTATAGATGTGATTAAGAAAACTGCTGGATGGACTGATCCGTCTTCAGCTTTTGCTCGCTTCTACAATAAAGAAATAATTGTAAATCATAATCAGTTCGCTAAATCATTGCTTGATTCTTCTCAAATATAATGTAATTACTGTACCTACAAATGTACACTTTGGTTAATAAATAAAACAAGAATTGATTTTGAATTGTTGCTCTGATTCTGTATTTTACTTTAATACGAATCACCAGGTATTTATTTATATATCCGGAGTAAAAGCAATGTTCAAACTTACCCAAGTATTTAACATTGTTCTTTTGTATTTATTTTAAAACCGTTGCTATAAACATCCTACACCATGTTAAACGTAAATCGCAAAGAATGAAGCTGTGAAGCATAATTGAAGATCAAACGAACTTACCAAGTGAAGTTCGATCCCAATTATGCGAGCAGCTTCATTCGACGCGATTTACCAACTCCCTCCCTACTTTTATGTTTATTTTAATTATTTCAATTCAATAATTAACCCCATCCCGATATTGCTTTAACGATTCTAAAATAAATATTGTAAACCTTTAAACAAAATGAGGATTAATGTCGGAACGGTCCGCTACGACAGCAGTGCGCAGTACTGCGCAGTGGAAGGGGAAACGTCAAAACAAAAAAAAAAAAAAAAATCATAGACTTTAAACCATCGTGCAATGCCTACGGTAGATGGCGCTACTACACCATGTTAAACGTAAATCGCGTCGAATGAAGCTGCTCGCATAATTGGGATCGAACTTCACTTGGTAAGTTCGTTTGATCTTCAATTCTTCTAGTACCTTGTCATACTCTTCGCTCAATTCAGGTGATTTTTGTAGTCTCCTTTCTTGTTGAATTAAGCGATGCATTGCAATTTCTTTAGTGTTCCCATCTGGTGATTTAGGTGCATTTGTACGAAATGGGAGTTTCACTACATATTGTCCTTAGCTATTCCTGGTATACTTCTCTTCATACAATTTTTCACATTGTATTTCTTCTTTAATGTGTTTTCACCTTGAATCTGATTCTATTTCCCAGAGTGCTTTCAATATTTCGTCTCCTATAATCTGGTGATGCATAACAAGAACCGTGTTTTGCATGTGTTTTATCCTCTACTTTTCCGAATAAAATCCAACCAAGGTTTGTTTTATGAGCATACGGTGACCCTGGTGGACCTTTTATTAGTTAATCTTGTACAATTTGTGCATACACATCGACACCCAGAAGTAAATCAATGGAACCTGGCTGGCAGTAGTTTGGATCAGCCAGGACTAGTTTGTCTAGATGAAGCCAGTTGTTTGTTTTTATTGTGCGAGATGGTATTTTGGTAGCTAATGGTTTCGATAATACATATGTCTTAACTTTCATGTTGAAAGCTTCGCATATTGATTCGACGCTAACTTGAACTACTTGTTTTATATCTGCTCTGGTTGATCCCACACCGACGACTGTGCCCTTGACTTGATGGGATATCACTTGGCCTTCAGTTGTTGTGCAGCTCGTTCACTTATAAAACTCGCTTGTGAACCTTGATCAATTAAAGCCCTTAATATCATTGTGTGGTTGTTCTCACTTCTCACTCGTACAATTGCAGTTGTTAATAATGCTGTAGTTTGTTTTGTTGTCACATGCGATGACACCATGGTTATGTCTTCTTCTGATTCTTCAATCTTCTCCACGTTGCTATGTAGTGCCACAGCGGTTTGCTTAGTATTCTTCTCCTCATTGTTGCCCGTTGCGTCACATTGTATAGTATTACGTTCTGTATGTTCATGAAGAAGGGAATGATGGCGTTTTCTGCAAATTCTACAGCATATTGGGATGCGACAATATCTTACAGAGTGCCCAGGTGCAAGACAATTGAAGCACAAGTTGCTATTCTTGACAAACTCACTTCTTTGCACAGGAGATTGTTTTCCAAACTATTTACAGTGACTAAGAGTGTGATTTTCATTGCACTTTTGACATGTCTTACTGTACTCTTCACTTGTTGATGTGTGGAATGACTTCTCTTGTATGTAACCCGAAATTAATTTCTTTTTTACAGTTTCCGTGAGCTCTAATGTACGAATTCGGCTTTCGAGGAACTTGCGAAACATGTCGAGAGAGGGTAAATCTTCAGGCCCTTTAATATTGTTACTTACATGATCTTCCCAATCTTTTTACAGTACGACGAATAAAATTAACGGATCCCAGTTATCAATCTTTATGTTCATAGTGTAGGAACTCAACCTCAACTTAGAAATTAAACGACGATAGTAATATTCTTCTATTTAATCTTCACAGCAAAATATCAACGTTCGTTCGACGGTTCAAAATCAAGTGACAAGCAAAACGAACCAAAGTCAAACTATCACCCTTCAAAAAATGATCGTGGCAAAAGTCTCAACTCTATACAGCCAAAAACAATGTTATTCTAAATTAGTCGTAATAATTAGTAGTAATAATAATAAAGTTTATTGATTCATAAAAGTGTTACAAAATTTAGGTATGACACTGGATCCCGCACTAGGATACCCTGTGTCGCAGGATCCAGTCTCTTTCGACAGATAATATGAATTATAAAATAAGTAAAATGCAACGGTAACAGTATAGTTAATTTAACTTAGGACTAAAGGTAACCAAGTGTATGTGTGTGTCTGATAAGAGTTTGTGTGTATGTGATGAGTGTGAGTATGTATGTGTTGAGTGTGTGTGTATGTGATGAGTTTAAGTACATATGTGATGAGTGTGTGTATGTGACGATGAATACCTACTTTAATGGTTGAACGATAAAAGGTTTTCGGTTTCAGCATAATTAAGCCCAAGCAACCAGTCCTGAACCTGTTTTTTGCACGCAAACTTTGTCAAGGGGAGTATTTTGAGTTGTTTGTTAACTTTCTCATAGAGGTATGGACCAATACGAGAGAAAGCCTTGTTGCCAAATTTTAGTTTGCAGAAAACTCTATTCCATTTAGGTTTTCTACGTGTACGCTGATCCGTTATCACTGTTGCAGCTGAACTTTTATGAAATTTAAGGAGTACTGATAAAATGTACAATTGGCGCACCGTAAGCACTCTCGTTTCTCGATACAACATATCAGTGGGGTAACGGATACTTAATTTATGAGAGACCTTAAGGATAGCTCTTTGTGCACGTTCAGCAGTAATTAGATAGCTTTTACCAGCGAAACCCCAAGTTAATATGCAGTAGCTAAGAACAGACTGACATAGAGCCAGGTAAGTCATCCTGAGAGTTTCTTTGTCAGCTATAGATCGAAGTTTTTTAAATATGTACAAAAGCTTCCTTACACGCGAAGTAACCGATTGAATTTGCTTTGCCCATGTCAGGTGTTGGTCTATGTTAATGCCAAGATACTTGATGCTGTTGACTTTTTCAAAAACAGGGCAGCTGCAGCTACCCCCTGGACTATAATTGCATTGATGGGATTTGAGTACAAGTTGTTTAGGGGCAGCTGTTTTTACGCTTATAGAAAAATTTACTACCCTGGTTTTTTTAACATTTAGGGTGAGCAGGTTGTGTTGCAGCCAACTGGTAACCTTCTGCATACCAGCCTCAGCGGCACTGTAGGTTTCGCTCCAAGAGTCTCCATGGAAAACAATAGCTGTGTCATCAGCGTACGCAGATATTAGCGCGTTGTCTAAATTGAGTGAGCAGAGACCATTAACGTACAGGAGAAACAAGGTGGGACCAAGAACACTACCTTGGGGCACTCCATATGCCACGTTTGCAAAGGTACTCTGAAAATCTCCCAGGCAAACCTTCTGTTTACGTTCGGAAAGATAGGAGGTGAACCATTCCAAAGCAATGCCCCTGATACCTAAGCGTTCCATCTTCTTGATCAGTATGGGCCGTGACACAGTGTCAAAGGCCTTGGCAAGATCAAGGAAGACGCCAACACACTTTCTGCCTTTGTCAAGGTTATCAATGATATGATCCACCAACTTAGAGACTGCGTCCTCCGTTGATCTGCCATTTCGAAAGCCGTACTGGTTGGCTGATAGCAGTTGCTTCTTTTCTAAGTACGTTAATAGTCTCTTGTTCACCAGCTTCTCCAGAATTTTGGATAGGGACGTAAGAAGCGATATAGGCCTGTAATTGGATGGGACTGATGCATCACCAGCTTTGTAGATCGGGCAGATATTCGCTGTTTTCAGCTGAACTGGAACTATTCCTGACGACATGCTCAGATTGCATATGTGTGAGATGGGACCAGCTAAACAATGCTGAGCTAATTTATAAACACGATTCGGAATACCATCCCCAGCCAGGAGCGGAATCGGTTTTAAGGTTGCCTATTATAGAGATAACTTCTGTTTCGTCGGTTGGGGTCATGAAGAAGGACTCTGATAGGGAAGGGTCAGTGTTATCCAGTGTAAGTGCTAGATTTGCTAGTTCCATCTCTGTAGTTTTGAGTTCGGTCAGGGACTGCTCGGCAAGTTGTATTCCCACATCAGCAAAGAAAGTATTAGCCATATTCAGCGAGACTACCGGATCAGGATTTGCGTTAAGTAAAGTTAAACTATTTGATGTTTTATTCTTCAGGTTACAGATTGTTTTAATTGCTGCCCAGGTTTTTTTGCTATCTGCTTTAGACCTGTCCAGGAGGCTTTTATCATAGGCATTTTTTAGATTTTTTATAATATTATTACAATGATTTCTGTAGGTTTTATATTTTTGTTGCAGAGCGTAATTGTCTTTATGTTCGTCTTTTTTTACTTCAGAGTGTAGTGTGTCTCTTTTACGTATGCATTTCAGCAGATTTTTTGTCAACCAGGGTCTTCTAATGGTTTTAGAATTGCGCAAAATTTCTTTTTTGGTGTGTTGATTTATGATGTACCGTAACTTATCAGTAAATGTATTCACTGCTGCATTCAAATCATCAGAGTTTAAAATAGGTTTCCAATCTGTATTTTCGATTTCATTAATAATGTTAGGGTAGTCCAACTTGAGTTTATACTTAGTTTGCCCAGACATAAATATTTGACTCGATGGTCCTTTACTTATTCCTATCAGCACAGTATCATGATCAGTGAGAGAAGATTGACATACGACAATTTTTGTGGTTCTTCTTGTCTTTATTAGTGCATGATCAAGGCAGGAATTTTCGCGTGTCGAATATTGGTGCCCGGGATAGAAACCGTAGTATCCGGTAATATCAAGATATTCGCTGGCTCGTTTGTCTTCTGTGCCGATTTTAATATCGATATTTATGTCCCCTATAATTGCCATCGTTGACGTATTGTTGGAGCTGAGGAGGGTTTCTAAAGATTCGCAAAAATTACCAATGTTGTACACTGAGGGCGATCGGTAGATAGCAAAAATGGTAAATTCAGTACCAACATTAATAACCAAGCAGTTTGCATCTTTAAAAGGCGGCTCGAGTATGGTGACATTAAGTTCCGATTTATAAAAAATTGCTAGACCATCGTTCTGATTTAAATAAAATTGAGAATAATGGCATTCGTAGCCATTTAATTGAACTTTCGGGGTGTATTCATGAAGTCTACATTCGGTTAGTATGATTATATCAGGTAAAAAATTTAGCCGGGACAGGAAAACCGAGAAATTATCAAAGTTTTTCAGTATACTCCGTATATTTTGGGTCACTATGGTAAGCTGGGTTTTAACGTCACCAAAATCATTCACGCATTGTTCTGGGAAATTATGTTTAGTGCTAATAAAAATTTCGGTACTGTCGATGTCTTCAATTAGGTTAATTTGGTTAGCCATTTATAAACAAAAAAGGTAATTTTATGGTTCTGTTGTAAGTTCTTGATTTACGGGGGTAGACGTATTTAATTGCGAAATGAATTACGTGTGTATTATATTTACATTTTAAACATGAATATGCGTTGGAATAGTTTGTTAGTTTTGCGGAGTTTTGTGATTTTGTGCAATTTTGTGTTTTTAAGCGTTTTATGGTGCTGAATAAAAATAATATTGTTAGTAAATAGTGAGACTTAAAAGTGATGTGAGTAAATGTTATATTAGTTACCTTAAAGCATAATTTAAGACAGAAAATGTTTTCTACATAACTAAAATTAGGGTTTATTACATTAAAAAAGTAAGAACAAAGGTAAGAAAAAGAAGATAATTGCGATAACAAAAAACTGGAACTAGTTACCACGCAACTGTACGAGCGTATTCTCATTTTTGACCAGTACATATTTAGTACCCTCTTCTTTTCGTAGAAAAATCCTGCCGTTTGCAATCCAGCAAAAACGATATTTTTCAGAAGCAGCGAAGTCTCGAGCAAGAAAATGCAAACGCCTGGATTTATTCGTAAGATGTTCAGAGAAATAGAGGGGTGATGTTGTGCCGGCGAGTCCCAAGTGAGACGAATTAAGCCGACATGTACGATTTTCAGAGTTGTATACTTTCGTACTCTTAAGGAATTTTTCCTTCGCGAAAATATTGGAGAACTCCACTACGACTGTCGATGTAGTGGCACCCGCTTTGTAAGGGAGACGATATACATCTCTCATTTCGTTGACAGATTCCATGCTAATTGACTTCATGAGATTGATAGCTTGTTTTAGAAGGTCTGCCTTATTTTCCTTTTTTACAATCGGAAAATCTGGAGCGGTACGCTCCAGATTTTCCGACTTTTCCTCAATATCGGCTATGCAGATCCGTGTAGAGGCAATCTCTTTCTCAAGTTTGCAAATTTTAACTTCAGAATCAACAACTTGATTTTTCAAAAAGCCGAGTGTTTTTTCTATCTCAACGTTAGACGAAATAATATCAGAATTTTGCTTTGAGATGTTCAATAAACTCTTTTCTACACTATCCAGCCGTGTTATCAGTGGAGTTATCATTACTGTAAGCATTTCCGTAATATCCAACTTGAATTGTTCAAATTTGTCAGTTACCACGCTATCTTCCAAGCACGCCCTTTTGAAGTTAGGTCTCACGGTTACATTAAGGCTTGGTATGGGATGTGCATGCCCTGCTTTATTTAAATTGGAATCCGAGGCAGAAAGACATTTAGGAGATGTGCACTCCATTATCCGTAGTTAGTAATGTGGGTATTTATTTACTGGTAAAAAAACTCACGGTTGCGGCGCGAAGCGATAGTTAAGCGTAAGATGTTTACTTGAACTTTGTACTCCACTCGTCGTCGGCGCAGGATACAACAGAGAAGCTTAGCTGTGCGTGTGTGCGTTCAGCTCGTGTCCGATCTCCGTGCGCTCTCAGCGGCGCGAGAACGGGATGGCAATTATTGAGTAGCTCTCTTTCTCGCGGCTCGAGGTTCGGGGGGCTTCGGGCGCGGTGTCTCCACGGACTACGCGGCGCAATGTTTTTACAATTATCCTATCTATCCTGTGGCAATTAGGAACTACTTTCGCGGTTAGAGTATTAATAGATTAACTAAGAAATTGGTCAACGCGTCTGTACTAGACAATGGTTCGGACGAAAGACGAAAATATAAGACTGTTTACGTGTCTATGACAGCTGACAGATACCTGTCACTTTTACAAATAATAACAATTGGACAACACAAATCGTGAATATAATAAATAAAGCTGTTAGTCTTACAGCTCGGCCATCCTTTAATAAGTGAGTCCCCTCACTTTAAGAAATAAATATTCGAAAACAAACTTTAGTACATATACTATAATAAATCTATGTATTAATTAAAATTACTCTCTCTCTTACTCTTAATAATTATATCATTCTTTCTAATACAATCATCGTTTCATGTTATCAAATAGTTTTTTTTTTGCCTAATGCTCTCTTCTCGCATGATCCACTATGATATGCAATCATCTGTGCGAAATCTGTACTTGATATCATTCGTTTCTGCACTAATTGCTCATAGTCTATGCTCATAACTAAGCTATCTTAAACACGCACATCTCGCACGGTCTGCTACGGTCTACAATCATCTGTACGATACCAATTCGTTTCTGTACTGATTGTTCATAGCCTGTGCTCATATTACTATTCTATTCTATGATCACAATCTGTGCGGAACTATGTCACAGTTCCATTAATTATCTGCACGAATCGTTTCAAGTCTCAAACTCAATCAATTTCATATTATCGAAAATCAAATAGAAATTACAATGCACAATTATACAAAATACAGTCAATCATCTTAATAATTCAAACATTATTTAATATCCTTACATTGTAATAACAATAGTAACTTAATAAGTAATTAAACAATACTTCAAGAATTCCTAAACTTATCTCATTAGTCATTATCAGTTTCACTGTCATCATTATCATTTTCGTTGCCATCTAGAATAGTCTACTAGAATAATCATTAAAATTCAGCCAAGGATGAATTTTATCAATTGCTATTATGTTTTCGTATCGCTTGTTTCCTTTTCCAGTTAGGGGGGTGTCCTCTACTAAGAACCTGTCGTTGGGTAAAGCTTTTACGATTCAGTACGGGCCCTGAAGTTTTGGTATAAGTTTTTTAGATTTACCGAGATGCTCTTTATCAATGACTGTCCTCTCGATTCTAATAAGATCTCCTACATTGTATGATTTTGGTTTTTACATTGTTTGATTTTCTCTTTAGCATCGGACCTCAGTTGCGTTAGGTCGGCGCCCCTAACTAATTGAGTTGTTTCAGAAATCGCGTCTCCCAATATATTTTCCGATGTCGAAATTAATTTGAACCCGAATAACAATTCTGAGGGACTCTTGCCTGTCGCTTTACTCACAGTTGTGTTTATACCTAATTGAATATCTCCTACATAATCATCCCATGTATTTTCATTGTTACCATTTAGTACTCAACGCATCAGATATAGTTCGATTGAACCTCTCGACCTGCCCATTCGCTCTAGGAGTGACTACCGCATTCAATATGTGTTATATGTTCAGTTTTTCTGTAAACTCTCTGAACTTCCCACTAGTAAAACATGAACCTCGGTCTGTAATTAGTCTGGAGGGAGCACCAAAGTAACTAAAGTACTCATGAAATATTTTAATTGCAGTTGACGTTTTTGTATCCTTCACGGCACGTATATTGACAAATTTTGTGAATGCATCAACAATTACCAAAATATACGTATTGCCTCTCCTAGAACGAACAAACGGGCCGAGATGATCCGCATGCAATGTATGGAATGGGATTTCTATTTTTGGTATAGGGTATAATAACCCTTCCTTTTGGCCTGATGGTGTTTTATGATGTGCACATTGTAAGCATGATGATACGTATTTTTTTGTGAATCGACGCATTTTCGGGAACCAAAATGTTGCTTTTAACCTACTCAGCGTTTTATCAAAGCCAAAATGCCCGACCTGGTCGTGGTTCATGCCCAAAATTTGCCACCTAAACACCCCTCGGTACCACCCAACGAATTCCATCATCGATACGATATACGTAGCCACCCTTCAGTTGATAATTTTTTCGTACATCGGCAACGAATTTCGTTTCATCGTCTTTCTCTAATTCGTTTTATCTCTTCATCGTTACTCTGTACGGTCGCAATCCAATCGGTTGTCTCTGCCTGCAGTACGTCAATTACATGTGTATTAGTAGCGTCAGTGTGTTTAACCATTGGAGCACGACTCAGGGCATCAGCATGAGCCATACGTGATCCTGGCCTATATTCGATGGTACAGTCGTACTCCTGTAGCTGTACCCACCATCGCGCGATCCTGGGTATGAGGTCACGCTTCGTCAAAGTCGTCCTCAGTAGTGAGTAATTGGGGCATCTGGATCAAGGAGATCCAGACACCCCAATTACACACTTGATGTGAACTAGACAATCAGTCAATCGGTCAATATTTGAGAACTAGACAATCAGTCAATCGATCAATATTTGTGAACTAGACAATCAGTCAATCGGTCAATATTTGGGAACTAGACAATTGTCTAATCAAATAGTTTATTGGAATAATATTAACTTGTCTATTACTAAAATAGGCTAATGTTTACTTATTGAATCGTTCTTCTCATCAATCTATCCTGCTCCACTTTAGAATATTTTATATTTTTGTTTCTTTAAAAAAGAGACGTTTTGATTTGTCAACATAATCTGTCCCTTTTACAGCATTTAAATAAAAGCAATCAGGAAAAAATATAGCATGTTGCATCCAAGGATCATCGTAATACTCCCAATCTACGATACCACCTCCACACGAAAAGCACATAACTTTATCGTTTAAACCACTTCCACAGTAAAAAAAACCTGCATCAGCCATTTCCATCACCAACCTTCGTTTTGAATCTACTGTAGCCCAATAATGTCGAAATGAACATAATCGAAGTTTATGATCATTATATATTTCATATCGCGGGCTGAAATAATTTTGAATCATTTTAAGAAGGTCTCGATACGGGTATGTATAAAAGAATAATGAACTCTTGTATCTGGTGTTCTCAATTTATAAAGATCTGGCGCTCAGAATAGAACAGGAATGAGCGATAGCATATTTCGTTGTGGTATTCTACATGTAATGCTTTTATTATGAAATAAAACAAAAAAACATTTACTCATAGAAAAAACATTTATTCTGATACATTGTTATGATGTAAAGAGCTAACAAATTATTTAACTTAATTTTTTTCAGGGCATCCCTTATCTTCTAAATTATAAACAATTAAAAATATTTTTATCATCAGACCACTTTTTTAAACATGTTACATTTTTTAAAGCACATACATTCGAATGATACACACAGCTAAATATATTACTAGACTTTCCATAATCATCAAATAATTTTTGTAAGCTAGGACAGTTCTTATCTTCTAAATTATATACATTATCATGTTTTACAATGTTTCTTAGCCACGACACTTTTTCACATCCTTTAACATAAATCTTTTTATCTTTCAGATAATGTTCAATAATTTGAGGCAATTTTAAGTATGGTATAATACCCTCTCTCCAGAAAATTTTTCGGTTTCTCTCTATCCAATTTACTTGCGTTTTTTCTTTTTTTGTAAGATTGTAAAATGGGAATGGTGGTTTGATTAATAATACCATAATTTGATTTCTGCATGCTATTGCTATTTCTTTCACAATAAACTCATTACTTTCGGTCTTAAACCCTTGCAGATCGACTAAGGCGTTCATAATAATTTCCTTACAATACTGCTTAAGGGTTTATATTCAATCAGACGATCGTTGATGATTAGACAATAGGCAGATGTATTATCTGGTATATCTTCAGAACTTTCTATTTCCAGTCTCACATCTACAGCCCCGGTTTTCAAGGCTTCGTTCTGTCTTGAGCAATCAATTACAAATAAAGGAGCCTTTTCTTTAAATTCACGCAAATCAAGCATCGGTTCAGACCGGGTGTTATAATAAGACTGACGAAATTGGGTAAACATTTCATATAATATACAATATTTGTCTTCAGAAAATTTTGCACTAACCGATTCGTATGGATAATATTGAGAATTTAAAAATAGAGTAACATTAGTTATTTTTCCATGGTCAAATATTGAACAGTCTCTGGTTTTCATATTTTTTCTATTTGTCTGCAAACCAAAGATCACATACCTTGGTTTTTCGAGTTGTGATGCAGTCTTCACAACCCAGGAATGTTTTGTAGTTTTAGGCAATAAAGGGTATTCGTACAAGTCCCAATTTCTAAAAGCTATTTGAATAGGACGATCCTTTTCTAAATATTTAAGTAAAGTTAATCTTTCCCGATCAGAAACTTTTATATGAGGCATGCGCCATTGCAGTCTCTCTATATTTACTTCAATGGAGTCATCCTTGTGATCAAGTATTATACTGTTGACATTCGAACTGCTTCTATTGAGTATAAGTTCATGTTTACAGTTAATCATAATTTTATTATAATCTTCCGCAAATCCTAAAACTTTATTCAACGGTATTAGGGCACTAAAAATACCATTATTATCTTTAACCCCTTCCAAATTCCAACCCCAAATAGCAGCAGCTTTACTTTCCCCCTCGCTCATAGACAGATATGATTTTAGAGTGGTAGTAATACCTGCATTTTTTATGCGGTCTATCTCAACACCGTTAATTTCATATCGAATGTCTTGAAATAGGAACGATATATGATTATTTGTAAAATTAACAATCTTTCGTGTCAGTTTTCCTGCTGCATCTTTCGATGCCACTGTGGCTCGACCTTCAATGTAAATGTAGCTGGCTGAAGGTAATACGTACAAATCTTGCTGATGTATGGGTATGCGTATTTCATCATTTTCATTAAAACTGTTGCTATATGGATTATAAGTATGAATTTCATAACTCACTATAGAGTTATCGATTTGTGGTAAACCATTCACTTGAAGAATACTCATAATTTAAATCCTAAAGCTCGAAGAAATAATTTGTTATCTTTAGTTAATTTTTTTATAGTTCGTATATGTCTTCGTCTTCTGACGGTACGAGAACGAGTAAAGTTATTAACTTCGGCAGATGATTTTATATTATAAACTATCATTTTTTTATTTTCACTCTATATTGACATTCGTCTCCTGTAGCAGATAATGTTAAAGTGTTGTCTTATGAGTACGACACGTAACATTTAAACCTTTTTTAGAAGTGATAATTTGATAAAACCGTGCATTTTCCAAAACTCTTTAAGAAATTTAATGCATAAATGCCCACAATTGAATAAGTTATTCTTTTGTAAATTATTGTAATTATAATTGATATTGTTAGAACCTACATAGCGAACAAATTCTATTGGAGGTTTCAAGTTGCCGTAACTGTCAAAGTATTCGATATATTCATTTAAAATTATATAGGCTACCCAATGTGTACCAGAATTTTTAGAATTATCTAAATTTATGATTCCACACTCTTTCGAAAACGGTGACTTCGGTAAGGTATCCCTCATATACACTCCGCGAAAATATGGAACGTCTTTAGTAAAATGTATGATATCTATATTAGTAAGAGCACGATTAGGTAGCCTATGATTTAGTTTTTTTTCTTTAAATTTGTATATATTCCAAGTCCATCCTTGTAACGATTTAACCGCAGTCCATTTCCAATACATACACCTTCTGCATTCTTATTATGACTTTTCATTTCTTCTAAACGCTTTCTTGCAACTCTATATTCATTTATGGTTTTGACAATACCAGCAATTCCACCTGCAATACTGCCAGCAGCAGACAAACCAGCAAATATTGGTATTAAAGGTAAAACACCACCAGACTTAGGAAGTGATATGATACGTGGGACCCTGGCAGATGAATCATGATTCAATTCTCTAGCAGCAGCGTAGGCTAATTCTATTAGTTTTTTCCTACACTTCGGTTTAATTTTTTTAATGCACTTTTTGGTGTGGGTTACTAAACTTTTAAAGTTTTTCTTGAGTCCAGATCCAGAACTTACTTTTGCTAGCATTATATTATTAACCAAATTGGCAGCAAGTTTTTCTCCTGTACTTGCATCACGAGATAAAGCACGCTTTTTTGCCATTTTTAATAAAATTATATCTGCTTTGTGACGATCTTTCAAACTTTTGGTATTATTATATGCAATATCGTGCTGTTTACAATAATCGTCTAATTTGTTTACACCCCTATCACCTCGAGCCAATCTCTCACGTAATCTAGTTCCTGGGCCACAATAATTATATCCCGGTAAATGGAGCTCAAATGGTAAATTATTAATTAAATTATTAACAAGTCCTTCTCCTTTCATGTATACAAACAGAATGGAACCATTATCATAGAGCATGATGTTATATTGATAAACCACTCATAAAACGTTGGTATCATCAATCCAACTATTTTCGCAGGATGATAACCCCAACCATTTCACGAAAACTTTTCTACCTTTTCGTTTCAAAACTTTTTCAACAAGGTAAATGTCAGGATGTTTAGTTTTTTGTAATTCTTGATCATAAAATGCTCCTAAAATAGGTTGCTCTTTGGCATCTTGTAATAAATATGTAACAGGATTTGTGTTTTGAACTTTACTGATCTTAAATATCTCTGTAGACCAATTAGGAGTGTAACCTTTTTCAAAACAACCTTTATGTTTACTTATTCGTACAAAATCCCCTGTCTTAAACTTTTGACATAATGTTTTCGTTCGATTTTGATTGAAATATCTCTTTAGTAGCTTAATTTTATTGCTATGATTCACTTGAATGGGCGGTAAACCAATTGTTCTGTGTATTGTATGATTATATCTATTAATGATGTTTGCAAGTGTCCCGTCTATCCATTTATAATTCCCTTTGAAACTAAATTCCTTGTAAAGCATACTTTTTATCGTCCTTATTAACCGTTCTACAATTGAAGCCTTTTTCGTTGAATAAGAGCAGTAGTGGTTGATAGAATTATTTAATAATATTTTTTTAAAACTTTTATTGTAAAATTCTTTTCCTAGATCTGTTTGCAAGTTTCTAGGGATACGTTTTTCTCTACTCAATAAAGTATTGAAAGCCTCAGATACAGTTTGTTTATTCTTTTGTTTAAGTGGAATACCCCAAGCATACTTAGAGAATCCATCAATGACGACTAAAATATATTTGCAGTTGTTGTTAAATTTGGAGAAACTTTGCATATCCATTAAATCAGCTTGCCAAAGATCATCGATATCTTTTAATATTACATGTCTTCGAGGAAAATTTATTCTTGCACTTCTATGAATTTCGTTAATAATTTTTCTTTTTACTTTGCTCATTTTCTCAACTGTCACTCCCGAATTACAAAATTAGACTACGTAACAATTTATATGATAAGCCCTTTTATTCTTGTATTACACCCGCTTCTTTTAGCTCTTCAATAATTGATAAAATTTCGTTGTCAAGATTAGTATTACCTGCAGTTTTAGAAGCGATCAAAAGTTTAAGCCTGTCCACTAGTTCATTAGGATCATCCCAATAAACAAGTTCAGTATTTTTTTTATATTTTTTAAGATACGGTAGACCAGCACCTCTCTTTTGTCTAGATTTTACTTCTGTGGGTTCTTGTAAATAAGACTCAGAAAATAACGGTTTGACCACTTGAGAATATTTTAGGCCTTTATCACCTTTAATTTGACCTGCAGGGTCAAAGTCTCTTTTATGAGCATTAGTTGTGAGGAGTATTTCTTTGTAAACCAATTTATCTTTTAAATTGACCAAACTTAAATCAGGCTTCTTGCGAAGCAATAGTTCTTTTAAACCAGGTGTAATTTTATACTGTTTATTAGCTACGCGAATGTTATACACTTTATTGGAGTTCTCCTGAGTGGTAGAAAAATTAACTATTGTATTTCCGATCATATGTTTGTTATTTTCACTACGTACACCAAATGGTATATTCATATCTTCATATATTTCAATGATATCTTCTTTTTTCAACGATGCATTATTATCTTTTTCTGATTCATTATCTCCTTCATCTTCTGAATAAAAATTTTCTAACGAGCTTGACTCATTAGATGATTCATGTTTGTACATGTCATGAGATTTATCATGCAAAAATATTTTGGAACCTATATCAGTGTGTTTAATTTGGTCATCACAAGTATCTTCATTTTTTATTGTAGAAATTTGCTTGTTAGCTACGATTGCATTAAGAGGGTCTGCGAGAGGCTTAAAAAAATACTTCAAATGGCTGTCAGTGTTAAACTCATAATCTTTCATTTGTTTCACTTTTTCCTTTATAGCGTCTGCCGACTTTATTAATTGATCTGTAGTGTTGTGATCCATTATACGACTTATAGTGAGGAGTATTTATGCTCAAATGATTATTATTTCTTTCAGTCATAATTTATATAACCATTTAATCGCAATAAATAAAGTTATCAAATGATTGTCTATATCTGCCTTTGTTTAGTTCACAATCCTTATTAATAGTCAAAAAATCATAAGGATGTATCCAGATTTTAGAACACAGATCTTTGAACTTCGACCACTCTATATCAGAACTAACATGTTCATCGTATATATGTTTCAAGTTAACTTCATCTTGCTTGAAAATTATCAAAAAGTTAACATTGTCTCGTAATAACTGCTTTGGTATTTTTGAATACGTTTGAGATAAATAAAAACAATCTATACTTCTATGTCTGCCCATTGTAAAATAATTTCGTATGTTAATTTGCTTTTCACAAACCACATCATCAAAAATAATAACAGAATTCGGTAATGCATCGTTAGGATGAATAACTTCGTCATCAAAATTAAAAATAAAAAGTTTTACTTCTGGCACTCTTTCTAAGATCTGTTTTAGAAAAATATATTTTGGTTGAAAGCTAGTCTTGGAATACAAGTAAACATTTTTAAACTTTAAGCCATTTTCGTGAATTAACAAACTAATCATGACGTTCGTTTTCCCACAATTCGAAGGGCCACATATTATACATCTGATATTATTCGGCAAAAGAACACTATGCTTTGCATGTGGTTTATTTTCCTCTACCTCAATATTTTTAACTTCTAATGAAACTGGTTGCTTGACCCACTTCATGTTTGTATCTGTCAGAAAACATAATATGTTCTAGTATTTATAATGCTTATCAAGAACGCTAAGTAATTATAACCCGCAATAATCAGTATCATAGTTTTTAGCTTTTGTTTCCTCGGATAAGTTCGCAGATAAATAAAATGATCAATAATATCTATACAGGTAATGTTCGTTACAAATAAAACAGCAAATATAGAGTACAAGTAAAGGCTTATTTATTAAATAACAACATAATTATTCAGTTTTATTTAATGATTGACAATTCTCATAATTAAAATTATATAAGTTTGCAATTAAAAATACTACTAAATTAACATATGTAATCACAATGACCCCAAGGTACAGTATCTATTTGATTTCCCAGAACATGCCTTTTATCGTCTATCCTGTTTAAAACAACTTTATTTACTTCTTGTGAGAACAGCACATGCTTCATTGATTTTATCATATTCATCTTACGCTTTAATGTTAAGTTCTTAAATAAAACATCTCGATAATTAGATGATTTTAAACATCTTGTTACAGGCTTTGATACACCTTTAGCTTTATTTATTTGTCTATTTAATGATGTCATGCAATATAGTTTTGCTCTTAAGCCTGTAAATTCGGTAAGTGGGTCACCTCCTAACTCATCCTTAAATAAACCAGGAATTTTTTCATTCACCCTAGGAATAAAGTAATGATTATTAGTTTCAAAATTACTTGTATCGAATTCTGATAAATTATCGTACATGTCTTTATAAAAGTCTTCAGTATGTATTAAATACAACAAACTATCAGTATCAGTGTAGCATAATTTAGCTTTGTCACCATATTTATTCTTAATGAAATTATAATGATAATTGTACATATGGCACTTAGAGAATTCTAGCACCGCAAATCCAATATATATCGGTCTGTCTAAAACAAGTTTCATGGGACTCAGTTGTATGGCTATAAAGTTTTCATTAAAGATAGAAACACTTTTTAAATTAGGTTTTGTGATTAATTTCTCAGCACCTACTATTTTATTCGTTTTATTCAAATCATCACTCCATTTGGTTACTAATTTGACTTCCACTTGCTTACGTTTATTTTCAATAGTTTTCCCAAATATTGAGTTGTTTAAAAGCTTAAAAAAATCTCTTTCGAATGATGTTGAAGCTGCTTGCCGTAAGCTAGTATTCAAGTCTATATACTTTTTCAAAAAATATTCTTGTTTAAAACAAAGGATTCTATGAATTTTTTTTAAAACTAGACCATTTTTAAGACATGCTTTTAAATGAACATAATGAATAATGTAATTATATTTATCATACAAATTTGCAATTAATTTTGGTGTTTTCCCTCCAATAGGTGTGAACTTCTCGGGAGCAAAAGGCAAGTCGCTATGCAAATTATGTAAATGATTTGGATACGCTAAATCTACTTCTAAAATATAACCGTACTCGCCATTATCAGGAACATCAAACAAATTAAAATGTTCAATATCATTATTTTTCATAAATTTAAACTCTGACATCGGTAATTTTTTAGTCATAGCATATCCATAAAGATTATTACAGTCTAAATATATCAAATATGTTGATGGTTTAGAACTATCAAAATGAGGTAAATAAATATTATTCGCTTCAGCATATCGGTGAGAGCACTGAGCTAATCCTCCACGTATTCCTTTTTCCAACATTTTATAAATTTCTAAATCATTAATCAATTCTAACTGAACGCCTGTGTAAAGGAGCATTGCATCCCAACTCAATCCGGGTGAAGTCACATAATACGCAGGATCGAGTTTGTAATGTTGCAAACAAATTTTTCTAAAATTTTCAAATATATCACATAATAATAGTACATCACACTTTAAATACAAGTCAGTATATTCACCAAGAGTACTAATATCAAAACATTTCCACACTGTTCGGGCATGTTGATATTCAGTATCTGTTATATGTTTCATTTGTAAAGTGTTATAAAAATGATTCTTTGGTGGTAGTTGTGGTTCATTATATGTTTGCCATGAGCTAATGTACTCATACGGATATACACCTTTGCTTCTCAGTAAATTTAACTGGCTTTTATCTGGGAAATGTGATGATAAGTGAATAAAATCGTTCTCCGTTAAACTTTTACTCAAATTGTCAAGACTTGAACTAAGAAACTGAAATGAATCTATAAATTTAATCTGTATAGGTTTACATCCTGTGCCGGTTTTGATTATTTTAGTTATGCTTATATATTTTTCTTTTGTTTTTGGTATAATTTTTATCTCACCATCATATTTCGATAATTCAGTAATAAATATATGAGAATCATAACCAGATAAGTTATGAAAGATAACAGGTATAAATGAACACACTCTATAAATTAAATTGCAATGCGAATGCGCAGCGCCTCTGTACTCGGATGTAATATGATCATGATCACAAACTTTATCATCAAATAATAAATGATTACAGATATGGCATGTAGTTGCTTTGCTATAATTATCAGTTTGCTCTCTCGTCATAGATCTCATGGGTTTCTTAGTTATTAAAATTTTGTGAATTAACTTCGCTTCTTTAATTAATCTCTTAACAAACACTTTTACACAATCAGGTCCTCTATATGTTACGAATTTGTTCAAGCTACTATCATGTGAGCAACATACATAATATGCAAAACAAGACGGTTGATGTAGTTTATTTTTTATCGTACTTTTATCATTATGTTTTTCTTTATAATTTACTAGTATACTTTCAAAGTCAGCATAAATCACAAAGTTAATTTTTTGCTTTCGCTCATAATTTTTGAATTGTAATGTATTGTTTTTATCAGGCAGTATTGTTAAAATTTGGGAACAACTATGAGAATGATACATTTTTTCACTAGTAAAAAATTGCAAACATGTTTCACATAAATGCGTTTGACCTTTATGAGACGTAACTTGTCGACGCACTAAGCGTAAAAGATTTTTTATCAAGCAATAATGACCTTTATTTTGTTTTTCAAAATACAGTAAGTTAACATGTTTATCTTTCTTACAATTCGTCACATAAAGAGGTCCAGTTACAGTACAACGTTCATCTAATCCATAAATATTAATACTGATCTCACAATTATTCTTTTCAAACAACTTGATATCTTTAGGTAAAGGAGGAAATGAAATGCCTTGTATATTAAATATTGAACTAAAGTGTGGATAGGAGTTTGTTCTACATACATTATTTTTTGCTGGAAATAATGCTGCGACAATACTCCATAAAAAACAGTAATCATCATTATTGTGTATATTCAAACAACTCTTTGTGTTTTTAATAACTTCTGGTAGCTCTAAATAAGTACCGCCCCGCATGGGGGAATATTTATTTATATTTATTTCCAAATGACTTATACAGACAAATGACCATCCAGATTCATAATGCTCAAATTCAGTAAGTTTTCTTTTAAATATTTCTATTATATTCGAGAATAAATTATTAAAGTCAGTACTGCTGTATATAGTTTCATATTTCGTATTAAATGACTTGAGCTGCTGCTCACTTAATTGTGGTAGTAAAAAGTAAGCAAACAGCTCGAAGTTAACTTTAATGCAGGTATGTTCCAATAATGATAACTCAACGATTTTCGAAACATCTTTTCGCTTATCACTCAAGAACACCTCTAGTATGAGGTACTCGTCTTCTATTGATGGGTTTAAGCGATACGTCATGATTCTATTTTTAAATGCTGCAGCTACAATATGAACATTTTCAAACTTTGACTTTATTAAACAATTCGATTTATGAATATTCGTTCTCATATGATATCTGTATTTATGTTCTGGGATCTCAATTTTACATTCATTACAATGAATATGCTTTGATAAATAATTTGGCTCATAAATATTCTTATCGTATTCATTTTCTGGAATATCAATCTGGGATTTAACAATATTATTATCAGAATTTCTGTATTCAATCTGGGATTTAACATTATTAATATCAGAATTTCTGTATTTAATCTGGGATTTAACATTATTAATATCAGAATTTCTGTATTCATTTTCTGTAATATCAATCTGGGATTTAACATTATTAATATCAGAATTTCTGTATTCAATCTGGGATTTAACATTATTAATATCAGAATTTCTGTATTCAATCTGGGATTTAACATTATTAATATCAGAATTTCTGTATTCATTTTCTGGAATATCAATCTGGGATTTAACATTATTAATATCAGAATCTCTGTATTCAATCTGGGATTTAACATTATTAATATCATAATTTCTGTATTCAATCTGGGATTTAACATTATTAATATCTGAATTTGCTGATGAGTCATCACCGGGGTGTATAACTGGAAAAAAAGACAGCATTTTTATTGTATAGTTTAATTATAGGGATTATAAATGCGATTACAAAATACTATCTTAAAATAACATCCATGTAAGTATATAATGATTATATCTCATAATGTAAACTATTGTTAAGACTATTGATAAGAGCTAATAAAAGTAGGAACACATTTTTTAAACTCCTTCCTGGTGCTTGTTATGTAGGCGTTTAGGCGACGCCAGGACTCTGAATCTTCATCACATTTGTTTTTTATCGTGATTACCGAGTGCCGCCACCTATTTACTGGTTGGACTCGCTCTATTTCACTACATTTATATACTTTGAGTTCTACATAGAACTCACCTCTTTTTTGCTCGTTCATTTGTCGTGAAAATCCGTTCGCCAGTCTCCTCGTGATGTACGAGTATATCGGGGCCGTCTTTTTGTCCACAACAACATCAATTTCATCGTCATCAGTGTCGCTCCCGAATAACTCGCGAGCCGTTGACTTGGTGACAGGGGTGATTGGGTGAATGGTCGGCTTAGTTTTCTTACTCGTAGACGTAGACGGTTGGGAGCTGCTCGTTGGACAAGGCTTGCGCTTTTTGTTCTCCTTTGGCTTGGTTTTCACTGATGCATGCTCCTCGTCTGCCGATTCGTCCTCTGAAGGGAAAATATGGTCTGCCGTGTTCTTGTCCCTGTAAGAAATAAAATCAATGAATTAGTATAGTAACAATTACATTTTGTTTAAATCATCTAGACGAGACTAAGAGAATGAATTTATTACTAGAATGAATGAATATTAAAAATTATGAATCAATTAACGGTTTAATTTTTATAGATGCAAAATCGCCCAATTTATCTGAATTATTGAAGAGCTTAATGCAATACCTATTTGAATGATTGAATAGTGAATTAACTGGAAAACAAATATACTACATTTCTAACAAGAAACTTAAACCGATAACACAGAGTGAATTACATTGAAAGTGAGTAGATACTTACATTTTAGAAGATTTACGTTGCTTTGGTAGTTTAGTATAAGATGTAACTGCTCCTAGGTGAAGTGTCGATATGATCCAGCTTCTGCAAGATGCACTCTTAAATAGTGGTAAATCCACGTCACGATATCCCATATAAGGAAAAGGCCACGCATTACTAAAATGCTTTATCAGCCCTAACATCCCAATATGTAATAGTTTACGTTGCAGAAAAATATCTTGCTAAACAATCGAGATCATGCAAATTGAACTTTATCTTCATTGTGTAAGATACTTAAATTCGCTAAGTCGGTGGGTGGTCCGGTTCAGATGTATATAGGTGTCTGGATGATGCCGTTTTCTGTGTCACATACCATTATTATACCCGGGATTTGTCTCCTTCTGTTTTAAATGGCTATTGGAAAGATAAGTGTATATCCAGATTATAAACTATCTGCATGCTAAATTTCATCAAAATCTGTGTAGCTAGTTTTATGTCATTGAATAACAAAAATGCAGGCTGAATTATTAGGCAAAACCAGGCGTAACAATAGTGTGTCGATTTGCCATTTGTTTTGATCCGTCTCCATATAAAGAATTTTGCAAAGTCACTAACAATGACATACTACTTACATACGATGATTTTGCTTGCCGTGTCTTCCCAATAAAATGTATGAAAAGATTACAGCGAACAAACGTACAGTAGTAGTTATTTTATCATATATACTTACGGTAAACAATAAAATGTTTGGCGCCGTGATGTCTTGGGGTTTCAATTTCACCATACCATATTGGTCTAGGATGTCAACATCTAACAAAAACGTACGATTTTGAACTCTATTGATTAAAATTAAATTTATATATAAATGGGAAAAAAACCTTAAAATCAATCATTTCAATTTCGGCATGTGAGTCCTCCTGACTGGGTAGAACGATAATATCGTGAAAATATCGGTAAGTGTTAATAATGTATTTTCTTTATCAATACTATTATAAGTACCTAACAATAAAAATTAAATGCATTATTTAGTACAGCTGTTTGATGCACCACTACCAGTATTTATTTCTACATAACAACACATCATTCACTCACTCATTATGTTCAACCATAATTGTTGTTTTGATATAGAATAATAGTAAATGAAATATTAATTTAGAATTTTTTTCAGGTGTTTAAAAAGGTCTGGACATAGAATTAAGTATGTCACACTCACCATCCTACACTCCTGTTTTAGATAACATTGACCAACAATGTAATGTAAGTATCTAAGTGACCAACGATGTTAACCATTGAATTCATATTTGTGCTGTTTAATAAATGACACAAAATCATTCATCATTATCATTTTTATTTCAGATTTTGATAGATAGCTCAGATCCAGTTCTAAATCCATTTTACTATGCTCAAGATCAAGAGAGTTGGTATGCCGAAGTGGCAGCAAAAGCATGTGAAGAAAGCAGACAACAAGAAACAGAAAAGAAAAAACTGAAGAAGAAGAATAAGAAAATATTTAAAACTTCTAAAAACACATCCTTTATCAAGCGTAAAGAGCCCGGGCATGTTCACCGAATAATAAAGATAATTGTACATGATGTGGAAGGTCGTCAAATGGAAGAAATAGACAGTGACCCTGATAGTGCAAGCTTGAATATACAATATTTAGTGCGAAGTGATTCTGATGAAATCATGAGTGAAACTGAATATTTAGTTACTAAAATAGTTAAAAAGTTAAGTTCAACTTCATGTACTTAATTGATATTTTAAAATATAATCATTCTAATTATTATTTTGCTTTTTATTTCCACACCATAAATTTAAAGTACATAGCCACTGCACTACATATATAAGGCAGCGCGATGGTATTAGCGAGCGCATTCCATTTACGTTAGGCTGCCGCGTTGTGTCGAATAGCCTATACCGACTGTTGCTCAAATTTCATGCACGTGTCTTTGAATTGTTGAATGAATGTAATAATTTTATACAGCGAAAAATTAGAATGCATATAATTATGAACGTTAAATTAAGATAAATGTTTCACATTTATATTGAATATCTAAATTTCTCATGATATCTATTAAATTAATAATGGTTGAATAGACATAAAGTCGACTACCAAAACTCTAACTGACTGTAATTTTATTGATCGCAGAAAATATTTTCATATTTATAATCTTAATAGTTAGCTGATTGTCTAGTTCACATCTAGAGCAATGTTCTGTGCGTATTGAAACATATTGATCGATTGACTGATTGTCTAGTTCACAAATATTGACCGATTGAATGATTGTCTAGTTCACATCAAGTGTGTAATTGGGGTGTCTGGATCTCCTTGATCCAGATGCCCCAATTACTCACTACTGTCCTCAATGCATTACAATCAGTAACTATTTTAAATTGTAGTCCCAGCAAATAAACACGGAACCGACTTAAAGAGGCGACGACCGCCAACGTCTCCAGATCAAAAGAGTGGAGTTTTTGCTCATCTTCTGAATTTTTCCGACTGTAGTAGGCTACAGCCCTTAACTCGCTGTCACTACCTCGCTGCATAAGAATGCCTGCGATGCCTATCTTGGATGCATCGGTATGTAACTCAGTCTCTAGTCGCGCATCAAACAAGGCTATTATAGGTCGTTCTATGAGCTTCTCTTTAAGCGTGTCAAAAGCAGATGTACATTCTGCGGTCCATTTCCACTCAAATTTGGATTTTAAAATATTTGTTAATGGGCATGCTATAATTGCAAAGTTTTTGACGAATCTACGAAAAAAACTTGCAAGTCCTATAAAACGTCTTACATCGTGTACGTTTTTGGGTACTGGAAAACTGGAAATTGCAATTGTTTTACGCGATCCGGGACGTATGCCATCTCCTGACACACAAAACCCTAAAAAATCTATCTCCTCTTGGAAGAAATGGCATTTCTTCAATTTGAGAGTTAGCCCGGCATTGGCCAAATGCTGGAGAACTTCCTCTAAACGTCTTAAACCCTCATTAAATGTACTAGCGGGAATCACGATGTCATCCATGTAAATAACAACGTATTTCAAGTCAGAGAGAACTTTATTCATTACCCTTTGGAAAATTGAAGGGGCATTCGCTAACCCAAAAGGCATTTTTTTATACTGGTATTGACCGTCGGGTGTTACAAAAGCTGTGAGCTCTTGTGAACGCTCAGATATTGGTATCTGGTAGTACCCAGATGCAAGGTCAAGACTAATGAAAAGAGAATTGCCTGACAACCTATCCAATTGGTCGTCGATCAGCGGTAAAGGATAGTGCTCTTTACGAGTCTTGTTATTTAGGGCTCTGTAATCGACGCAGAGCCTCTTTTCACCCGTTTTCTTCTTTACAAGAAGGATAGGACTCGCATACGGTGAGTTAGACTCACAAACAATATCGGCGTCGATCATTTCCTTTACCATTGTTCGAATCAATTCACGTTCCGGATATGAGATTCTATAAGGTCGGTAGACCACCGGCTTCGCGTCGTTCAATTCTATCTCCATCTGTACTATGTTAGTATACCCTAAATCAGCTAAACAAAAGGAAAAACAACCCTCGTACCTCTTTAGTAGAGACTTCATTCTAAATATCTCATCATCAGATAAGTGACTGCCATAATTCAGATCAGAACACGTATCATGGTTGCTAAAATCTAACATGTTGATTTCAAAACCTTTCTCAGATCTGTTAACTCGACTAACCAATGTATCTTTATTTAGTAAAAGTAAATGATCGCTAAAATTTTGGACTAGAAGTCCTCCCAAACTATTTTCAAGGTAGTACTCACCCGGCAATAAGTAAAATTCCTTACCAGGCTGACCTCTTAATGAAGACCTGACATATACAGACAGAGCTTTGATCGGAAAAAACAGGAATCATAGTCATTTTGTTTTGGTTGAATTTCAACATCCGCCTTAAGGAATAACCGCAATTTATTAATCTCTTCCTTGCTAAAGATCAAGGAATTAGTGGTTTTTGTAATAATGATTCCGGGTTTTTCTGTAAAACTATGACCAACTAACACGGGATATTTAATTATGACATCTTCAACTACATAGACATCAACCATCTCTATTATGTTATTAATATTTATTTTTACACGCGCCACTCCTATTGGTACAACAATATTATTACCTAATCCTCTCATAACGCGTAATTCACCTACTGACCAACTAACTCCTAACGATTTTGCTACGCTATATTTTATCAATGTGCATTGACTGCCCAAGTCTACATACCCTTTAACCAGAATATCGTTAACCTTTAGCGAGATCATATATTTCTCATTACTAGTAATATCAACATCGACTTTCATAACTTTCTTTTAGTATTCGAATTCGTATTGCTTAATGGCAAAATCTTTTATCTTGGCTAATCTTAGACTTGTCAAAATCGCGACTTTGTTTAATAGACTGAAAGTAATTAAGAACCTCTTCAGGCTCTTAACACTTGGCTGCTTTAGCACCAAGTCTCAAGGAACGATCCTCGATACCGTAGAGCAGGCAATCAACGGTACGCTCCCCGAAAATCTCGCATCGATTCAACAGATTTAATTTTTCATAATAATATAATTCTAAGGATTCATTGTATTTCACACGTTTATTTAACATTTTGGTAAGTAATTCCGCATAATCGTCACTACTAGGGAAGGAATCAATCAATTTAATACGAAAATGACATTGAAGGTAAGGCCTGGTACCATGTACGAGCAACACCCGCAAGTCTGGGCAGTGCGTAGTGTATAACCTGATCATCACCCCAACGGTACAGCTTCGCACATTCGTCGACTTTATTAAGCCACATGTGAACCGTCTGGCCCTTGACCATGGGGTCAAATTCAGGAATAACGTTGCCTAGCATTGGAAATTGATTGCCTTCTGGCTTCGCATCTGACAAAGATTTAATTAACTCGTTCAAATATAACTGAGTCTCACTATTAGCAAATATGGATTTCTTCACCTGAAGGTTCCGCGTGGTCTGTCGCTTACTGCGGTGTATGATGAGCTGTTTCGGTCAGACAGCCGCCTGCGGCGTCTGGTATGACGCTGCTCACTCCGCTTCCTCGTCAGGCTTCGGCGCGAGCGATGCTGATCTTCGCGGCTATTCAGTCCGTGTTCGAGGTCGACTCCTCTCGTCCTGGTCACTCGAATCGCTAAGCGTACTTCTATGCTGCCTGCGACTTTTCTTCTCACTCAAGCGCTTTTCACTGGCTTCATTATCGCGGCAACGCTTACGTTCCATACTCACGATGGCTGGAGTAAAACGGGACCGGCTCCTATGCGATCGGTTCCTGTTATGGTCCATTTTAACTGATATTTTCCAAAACTTGTGGGTGTGTTGTATTAATGCCACTTCTGAGTTGTAGGAACTCAACCTCAACTTAGAAATTAAACGACGATAGTAATATTCTTCTATTTAATCTTCACAGCAAAATATCAACGTTCGTTCGACGGTTCAAAATCAAGTGACAAGCAAAACGAACCAAAGTCAAACTATCACCCTTCAAAAAATGATCGTGGCAAAAGTCTCAACTCTATACAGCCAAAAACAATGTTATTCCAAATTAGTCGGTTACTACATAAGTGACGGGTATCTGTCCATTTTACTAGACGAAAATATAAGACTGTTTACGTGTCTATGACAGCTGACAGATACCTGTCACTTTTACAAATAATAACAATTGGACAACAGAAATCGTGAATATAATAAATAAAGCTGTTAGTCTTACAATAGTTTCCAGTTTAATAAGTTTTTTATGACACTTTCAAGAGTTAATGACAGTTATTTTCTTTTGTGAAAAAAATCTTTTCAGCACTGCATTGAGGTTTATTCTCGTATTACCATACGAGTACCTCATTTTTAAAATACTCCAAGTGATTTCATAATTCGAATCTGTCACTTGAATATGTATTAAAATAGATGAAGCTTCTCCTGTCAAACTTGACTTTAAATAATGCAATTTTTCTATCTTACTTAATGAAATATTATTATGCACCAATGTATGAAACATATCACGGAAGGACAACCACTTTGCATAATTCCCACTAAATATAGGTAGCTAAATTTTAGGTAGAACACTCGACTTTGTTGTGAATTGCTCGGTAATGGCACCGAAGCAACTGGTTCCGTTTCC
Source organism: Eurois occulta (assembly GCA_950022335.1). NCBI lineage: Eukaryota > Metazoa > Arthropoda > Insecta > Lepidoptera > Noctuidae > Eurois > Eurois occulta. The sequence continues at coordinate 20,255,624 of OX465490.1, read as the reverse complement.
AATAAATCTTTTAAATCAGTTACCAAATTTATGTACATGTCTTCGTGCTCGTAATATTCTTCCTTTTTTAAATATGGTATCTGACTTCGTTTTTCTATCAGCAGGTTCCGCATTATTTCGCCGTAAGCTTGTTTGTATTCACACCAATAATCTTCTACACATTTCAGACGAGATTCGACGAAATTTCGGGTTAACCTCGATTTTGGACACTTCTTTAGGTTAATTTGAGTCTTCTTCAGTTTATGTGCGATGTCATCCACGATGTTCAGTGCTTTATCCACCTCCGTAGCCATTTTTCTTAATTTCAAAATAGGGAATATGCATAAAATTTAAATTTGTCTCAAATATTTTTTTCTAGATTCTTTATTGTCTTTACATTATACTTAAAAGGTATTTTTTTTATTTACTTATTATTTAAACCCAGAAAATATTATATAAAAAGTGAAAAATAAGGGAGGGAAATTCAAACTTACAAAACGTGTCACTATTGGTCGAAACGAAATGTGACGTCAATGGTCACGTCATTGGATGTATCGGCGTTGATATTCATACTGTGTTAGTAGTGTTTGTGAGAAAAATTGTTTAAAACTGTATTCCTGTGTGATTACTTGTGAATATTATATTTGAATTCAATCTAGGACGATGACAGAAACTGGTTTTGTCAAAGCACAATCGGATAATCTACCGAAAATAGATGCATTTATGATGTCAACATATCTGAATTTGTATTAATTAATAATGTTTAATTTAATGAACAACTTGGTGCATAATCAGCGGATGTAACAGAAGAATAAGATGATATTATTATAGAAGTAATATCAGCCGGGTTATCAGCGCAATTTTCTTTTTAAAACGTATTATTCGTGAAGTTCCGATATTGTGTGATGAAAGAGGTAATGGTAGTTCTACATTTTTCTTTTCAGTATGTATATTGACACCTTTACATCTGTACTTCAGTTTAATATTGACTTGCATAGCTTTGTCACTCTGTAATTTATCTTCAATATAAGAAGTGCTCTGTTTGATGATCATCACATACTTAAATACGGGAAGTACTGGGTCCTGCTTGATTAATATCACATACATTTGTATGGGAAGTACTAGGACTTGCTTCGTTATCACTTCTTTGTGGAGTTCACGTTTTTCTTAAATATTACTTCTTTTGATAGCATACTTAAAAGCTTCATTTAACATTGATAGTCTATGCCTTTTAACTACGGCCATTCTTTCAACTGGTAGTGACATATTCCGTTTTTGACACAAATATACATTTAAGAGGAACAACTTCTTTATTTAACCGTAGATTATATTTTCCTCCTTTCTGTTCACTATGTTATATTCAATATAATTAACATTAATTATATGTGGTGAAGCAGTCGACTGCCTCGGACACCATGGCCTTTCATGCAGTAAGAGTGCAGGTCGGATTGCGCTAGCATTAATGATCTCATCCGTCGTGCTCTTGCCACCGCCGGGGTGCCAGCTGTCTTAGAACCCAATGGCTTGGCACGCGTCAATGGGAAGAGACCAGATGGTATGACCATAATGCCATGGAAGTTGGGTAGGCCTTTGGTGTGGGACGCAACTTGCGTCGACACCCTTGCGCCATCCCATCTTCCTAGCACAGTGGGCTGCGCTGGGGCGGCTGCTGCAGGTGCTGAAAACCTCAAACGGCGCAAATACAATAATTTAATTGGTAGTTACGTGTTTGAGCCGTTCGGGGTTGAAACACTAGGACCATGGGGTCCGAGTGCTCACCTAGTTTTTCGGGAAATCGCCAAGCGGTTGGTCGACTCTTCACGTGACCAGAGGGCGGGCCTATTTTTTTGCCCAAAGAATCAGCATTGCCATCCAACGTGGTAATGCTGCCAGCCTTCTGGGCACTTTTCCTGTTGACAGCGATGCGGACGAATTTTTGGACGCCCTGTAACCCTTTTATACTTGTACATATATATTTCTATTATAGTTTTGTAGTTTGTAAATAATTAATATTTTGATTAAAGAATAAATAATGCTACGCTTTAAAAATATAATTAACTGTATCTTCCTTAACAAACATCAAAATTTCATAAAACCACAATACGAATGAACAAGCTCTATATAGAATTTTTGAAAATGATCTTCACAACAAAATACAACCGAAAATGGAGATACATTATCCTTTCTCATCATCTTACACCAGTTTTTTCGTAGTTTCACAACGCGTGGAATACGAAAAAAACAGTTTATCGACATACCATACAATACTCGTAAGAAGGTTTTTTAACTTCTTCCATGAATTGTATAGCAATTAAAACTACAAAATAAGTATGAAGTAACTGAAACGCTATAGTAAACAAACACGGGACACAACCAATGACGTCATCAAAAGCGCGCGCAAAATTTCACTTTGAAAAATTATTTGACTATTTTCAAGCCTATTTATATTTTTTTCTAAGTTATCTCTTGCGATGTTGAGTGGGCCTCTAAGGCCCATTTTCAAATGTTTGATCGCTGTTGATTATAAAAACTGCATCTATCTTGCTCAAAACTTTCACAGAGTCTAGGAGAAAGAACAAGAGAGATGTACTGCCTCTGTCCAAGTAATTTGAAAAGCACTCGTTAATCCGGAAAAGTACTCACAAACAAAGGGTTATAAAGATGTTAACGATTAGTTTAAGATATAAAAAAATCATGCATATTCCGTATTGTGTCTGGTATCCGAGTGGTCAAATTTACAGAGTACGAAAATATGAAAACAAAATTAAAATTTGATTAAATCCACGACGTTGTAAATGTGTTCCGTGTGGGAATCGAACCCGCGACTCGCAGCGCCGCAGTCATTTGCTCAGCAACTGCGCCAAGCGTGATGTCATGTAACTGTGGCCGTGGCTTTCTCAGGCATTGTTGCAACTCTGCTTAAGGGTGACCGGACTGCACATTCCACTTTCAAATTGCCGCCGAATCTTGCAAGCGAAGATACCCCAACATGCAACATCACCAAAAACGGGGGAGGCCTTTTGCAGCAGGGGAAGTTAATAATACGGGACGAATGCACAATGTCGCACAAGCTTGCATTAGAGGCGTTGAACCGCAGCTTGCAGGACAACCGTGGCAACCAGGCGCTGATAGGTGGCGTCGTCCTTTTGCTCGCAGAGGACTTTAGACCCTGTGGACGGTGAGAACACCGAAAGCAGCGGTGGCCTAGTGGTGGCGGCCCCGACTTAGGAACAGTAAGTCGTGGGTTCGAACCCAGGCAGGCGCATTAATAAAATAAAAAAAAAAAAAATAAAAAAAAAAATAAAAAAGCCTTTAATTCTACCATAAATACACAGAATATATAAACCTTATTTTCCTTAAGTGTAACAGATCATATTAGTTAAGTGTAACAAGTCAAATCAACATTTCATTCATTCCATAACATTAATTCCTTATCATTACATTATTTACATTACAATATGAGCATTCTATTATTTACATTACATTTTAAGCATTACATTATGAACATTACATTATTAATATTATATTATGGTCATTACATTATCAATATTTCATTCATTCACTAGCATTCATTCATATCATTACATTATCTATATTACATTTTGAGCAATTGCATTATTAACATTACATTCTCAGCATTACATTACATTATAAACATTACATTTTTAACATTATAATACGGTCATTACATTATCAGCATTACATTAATTCCCAACATTAATTCATAATATTACATTTATTTAATTACATCCATTTAATAAGAATTACATACTTTTCATTACACTACATTCTTTTCATTGATTTATGGAAGTCGCCTCTGCGGCGTAGGCCTCCCCCATTTTTCTCCAATTTTCCCTATCTCTAGCTTGTCTCCTCCAGTCAGGTCCACATCTATCTTTAAATACATCTTCCCAGCGCTCTCGCGGCCTTCCTTGTTTCCTTTTTCCATCTCTAGGCGTCCACTCCACGATTTTCTTTGTCCATCTTTCGTTTTCCATTCTACAGATATGTCCTGCCCATTTCCATTTCAGACTTCTTATTCTTTCTACTATGTCCGTTATTCTAGTTTTTTTCCTTATGTCCTCATTAGTCATTTTGTCAGACAATCTTATGCCCAACATGCTTCTCTCCATTTTCCTTTGCATTACGCCGAGTTTGTGCTCATCTGTTTTTCGAAGTGCCCATGTTTGGCATCCATATGTAAGGCATGGAAGGATCGCTATTTCGAATAGCTTACTTTTCAACTTCATGTTTATCTGGGTATTCTTCGTGATTTCTTTAAAACTCCAGTACTTTTTCCATGAAATTGCTATTCTCCTATTAATCTCTCTTTCGGTTTGGTCTTGAAATGAAATGGATTGTCCTAAATAGATGTATTCCTTAACATATTCTATCCCTTGCCCATCTACTATTATTTGTGTTTCCGAGCCGTTTGTTAAAATTTTTGTTTTGGTAGCATTCATCGTCAAACCTACTTTCCTGCTTTCCCTCGCAAGTTCTTGCAACATGTTCTCTAGCTGTACGGATTCTTCCGTGAACACAACGATGTTGTCTGCGAAGCGCAGGTGGCTCAAATATTCACCGTCGATTTTTACGCCTTTCCTTTCCCAGTCTAGGTTTCTAAATATGGTCTCTAGAACCGCCGAAAATATTTTAGGTGAGAGCGGGTCACCCTGCCTGACGCCTTTTCCTATTGCAAAAGCCGGTCCTTCCGATTCGAGTTTTATTTTTGCGGAATTTCTAGAATAGATGCTATAAAGTAGCTCCACATACTTTATGTCTACTCCTTGTTCCACTAGTGACTTCCATATTGCGCTATGTTCTAGAGAGTCAAATGCCTTGGTATAATCTATGAAACACAAGTATAGAGTCTTGTTATATTCTTTGACTTTCTCCACTATTTGCGTGACCACCTGGATGTGATCGGTTGTCGAGTAGTGTTTGCGAAATCCAGCCTGTTCACATGGTTGGTTTTCATCTAAAGTCCTTGTGAGTCTATTTAAGAGTATTTTTGAGAATACTTTATATATGTTGGACATAAGGCTAATTGGTCTGTAATTGCTCAAGTCACCTCTGTCTCCTTTTTTATGAAGAAGAGTTATAGTAGATTCGGACCATTGCTTTGGAGTTTTCCTTCTTTGTAAAATATTGTTAAAGAGCTGTTGTAGTGGGTATAGTAAGGGTTCTGATAGAGACTTTAATAGTTCATTTGTTATTTTGTCTTCTCCAGGTGCTTTATCCTTCTTCTGAGTCTCGATAGAAAAGCCAATCTCTGACATTAGTATTTCGGGCAGTGGTTCGTTGACATAGGCTTCGTCTTTGGTGTACTGTGTAAAACTGGGACTTTCTTGTGACGAATAAAGAGTTTTATAAAAGTTGGTAGCCTCTGTTATTATATCTGATCGCTTTGATATAACCTTTCCTTGTTTGTCCACCATGTTTGTTGCCCATTTTGTTGTGTTTTGTAGATATTTGTATGCCTTCTTAATTGCTCCCTTTTTTGATAAGTATTCCTCAAATACATTTTGTCTGTGTTTCTTTCTACTTTTGGAAATATCTTTATTTATTTCTTTACTTGTTTTAGCAATTTTGATTTTTATTTCCTTTGTTCTTTTTTCTTTGTACAGTTGTTTTCTATCTTCTAGCAGTTGTCGTGTGTGTGCACTTATGGGGTATTTTTTTTTCCTTGCTCTTGTCGGATGGTATCTGTGTTATTAAATGTTTCATTCCTTTTTCGAAGTAATTATATTGAGCTTGGACTTGTGTGGAATTTTTGAGCAGGTCAATTATTATATTTTCCAGATGTATACCGTCTTCTCTCGTTACTATATGTAGATTTCCTGAACAATGTGCGTTCTTAGGTTTGGTATAGCTTTTTCTTTTTGAGTTTTCTAATTTTATCCTGCACCTTACCATTCTATGATCCGTGTTAAAGTTGAGGTTTTTTATAATATCGAAAGCAAAAATATTTGAGCTTTTGTTTGTGAGCATGAAATCTATTTCGTTATGGTGCCTTCCGTTCGGTGACGTCCATGTTCATTTTTGGTTAACTTTTGTTTTAAACATACTATTTATGAATTTAATGTTCTTTTCTAGAGCGAACTCGATTAATTTTTGCCCGTGTTTTGACCTTTTACCATGTGAGTGTCAGGCGCATTACTTTGTGTAATTTATTTCATTACCACTGCTCTCAAAAACGGTGAAGGAAAACATCGTGAGGAAACCGGTATGTCCTAGAACCAAAAACTCGGATGACATGTGACATCTACAAACCCGCACTGGGCCCGCGTGGTGATTTATAGCACATTATCTGTCATAATATAGAGGAGGCCTGTGTCCCAGCAGTGGGAACATTATAGGCGGATTATGTTAAGTGTAAGAGTGGAGTCACCTAACACAAGCATCTCCAATCATGAGCGTTATAACGATAAGTAATTAAAATAAACATTTTTTTTAACACTGCCCGACCCGGACTCGATCCCAGGACCTCATGCTTAGTAGTCCCACTTGCGACCACTCGACCAACGAGGCAGTCTCACACGTACATACTAACCCAAATTTCCACGCGAACGAAGTCGCAGGCAACAGCTTTAATAAAAAAAACTTTAGCTTGTCTCGCGTTAGAGCAGTGCTGCAGCGCTTGCACATGGTCACATGGTAAATAATGATTGTTTCTGCCGGTGCAGGTTACCTGGAGGGGCTGCCGGTCGAGCTGCCCGTGACGTACCTGACTCCCGGCCTGGCCGACTGGAGGGTGGCCATCCCGGTGAGCATCATCAGGCTTGGCACCTTGACGGAGTACGGCTTCTTACGAAGAAGTGGCCGAGATTTAAGTCAACTTGTTGTTTATTTCTGTCTTAACATAACTTATGTCATTCAACCTATGCGTTTTTAGTGTTCTGTACCTCAAAAGTAAGAAAGATAGGTGCCCATTCTTTTCCATAGAGATCTACGCTTTGGAATGGGCAACTACAGCACTTTTACAAGTTATTATGTCCTGTGTCTGTGACTGCAGCTTTACCTTATTTGTTTGTTTGACATTCAAAAGTGCCTGTTATGGTCTAATTGAAATAAATGCTATATGGGGTCACTCGCGTATCTGTCTGTCTGTCTGTCACAGCCAATTTACTTCGAAACTACTAAACTGATTGGGTTGAAATTTGGTACACATAATTATGTAAATCGGTGACCCAAAGACGGGCGTGTAACGTAAATTACTGAATTTTAAACATGGGGCCACTTTTGGGGGTATAAGTATTAGAATATGAAAAAAAAAACGTTTTGCAAACTATATAGTGTTACATATTAAATGATAGGGCTCATTGTGAACATCTCAATATTTTTTATAATTTTAAGGGTTTTGAAGTTATAAGAAAATAGGCGAAAATTGACCTTCCCACTCCGAAACAACAGGGCCGAAAACTAAAAAAATAAATATACAAAAAATAGTTCTTTGCCTATTTTTCTGTGATGTCATTAGTTCATCTACAGGGAAACCTATAAAAAATCTAAGGTAATAAATTTGGGTCAGATTTAAAACAACTTAGGTACGGAATTTAGATAATTGACGTACGGAACCCTCTCCCAGCGAGTCGAACTCGCACTTGTCCGGTTCTTAAACTATTCCAAGTGCAACTAAAAGATGACATGTTTATTATGGGAGTAAAAATACTTGTCATCAACTCGGAGTCAAATAATAATTCTTCGACCATTACAGGAATAAATTGACTCGCAAAAAATATCAAAATAACACTTATTTGTTATGATTTCAAGATTCCAGTTAGATTTCAATGTAATGTTTAGTTTGTTAACTACGATAAATTTATTAATTTTTTTTTTGGTGTAATATGAATAATAGACGTAACACATCAAGGGGGCCGAAAAAAACTGTCTCCTTTAAAACTTATGAAAAAGTTGGAACTTCGACCCCAATTTATCTCCGTAACTAGAAAGTTCCTAGGTATGGTCCAGAACAAAAAAATGGTCGCAATGACGGGGAGAACAAGTGCCTTTCGGCTTCGTTAAGGTTACTGTAACACCCATTATTGCGCGTATTTTATAGTCTCATCGATTGCACCATATTTTCCACTTCGTCATAGGTCGTTAACTTAATCCATTTAGACAATGAAGATTGCCTCGGATATTGTCTTTTTGCGAATGTAGACTTTACTGAGACAATGGGAGCACCCGTGATTATCCTTCTGCCTTTTGTCTTCTGTGGGTTGAACGATAGAGTTTTATGCTTAGTTAGAATTATATTAAGTACGCAAAGCTTTCTAACGGTCAGAAGATCTGATACCCGGTAAAGATAATGAGAACTAATGACGTTTTGTTTGCACCTTAAGTAGCTAAAGTTGACTTCTTCCGTGGGTCACACAGCCAGCTTTAAACAGTCCCTGGTGGTGCAGGTCCCGGTGGAGTGCGGCGGCGCGGCTGGTACGGCGGCGGGGTACGAGGCGCTGGTGTGCGACTACGGCGCCTCGCCCTACGTGCGTACTAGGCCCGGCGACGTGCGCGTGCGCCGCGCGTGCGCCGCGCGCCACCGTGCAGTTCACCGTATACTGCGGGTTCCCCTACCCACCACCCGCGCTGCTCGTGCCAACCCTGTTCCACCCCGTGCTGAACATGTTTCCTACACTACCAAACAGATCCCAGTACTTTAGTGCCCCTGTACCAGAGCAGCCGAACGACTTGGTATCGTCGTCCTACGATGAGGAAGAAGAATCGGAAGAAGGATCAGAGGAGGAACAGGTACAGAGAAGAACAGCGGACAATGACAGAACAGTGACAGTGTATAAGGTCCACTCACTGGCACAGCAACACTAGCAGCAGTTACCGCGGGATACGTATCAGCGGTTCATGAACTTCCTGCCAGCCGATTAAATACTTGTGAAATTACCTTGAATGTTTAGTTTTAATTTGGAAATAGTACATTTTGATATTAGTGCGGAAAATTTGTTATTGCATTCGAGGCGGAATTAACACTCGAGCTGCAGGCGAGGGTGTTATGGAGCCGAGAACTGTAATAACAAATCCCCACGCGTATCAAACGACGTTTTTCTATACACTATCGAAGAAATAAAATATTAGAACAGAAAGTATTTTTGTCAGGAATTATTAGGAATCTATAATTTCGTTTATTTTTTTTTGGTTTGTTCCGCGCTTTGCTTTCGCTAGGTTGAAGAAGAAGCAAAGGTATGATGCCTTTAAACAGCCTAATATGAAAATTTTAAAATTCAAATATTTTGAATTTTATATTTGAACTTAGAACACAAACAAATGTTAATTTGTTCCTAAAAGTAAATATTTGTTTTAAATAATGTTGTTTTAAATCTATGATATTCTATTTATGAACACAATTTAACTACTCAAAAAATATTTACGCCGTAAAGGCGCATATCTCTTTGCCGAGATTAAAAAATAAATAAATCACCGCTGACTATAGTCATTGAACCCATTTAGACTTAGTATAAGTATAGTATCTGTGGAAATTTTTATTTCCGCACGTGTGCGGAAAAATATTAAAAATCCACGCGTGTGAAATACATTGCAAGTTGAACCTAATCGTAGTGCGATAAGAACCAGTTTTCTAAAAAATGTATTGAGAAAATATTATGATACAAGTCCTCTATTATATTTGTTTTGAGTTACAGGGCAGATAAAATCTCATGTTAAACATACGATCTGCCACATACATTACTAGTATTATTGTCGGGACTCGCTGATACGGATCGTAAGTTCTGCTTGCAAGTTCCGACAGTAGCTAGTTCGGATTAATTACATTGTTTTTGTATTTGGAAATCGGGCTACTACTACTTATGTGTTGCAAACGTAGCGCCTGCGTGTGTGCGCGCCGCGCGCCGGTCGGACCACAGAGCACAAGCTGAACGCGCACACTCGCGACCGCTAGGTGCATGAACAAATTCGCGTCAATAAAAGCGCGTTTGCTGTGCATACAGCTAATTGTGGTAAATAACTATTGTATCATTTTCAAACATCAACTATATCATATTACCGTCAACTGCCTTGTAAAAATAAGTAAGTGCATGTTATAATTCGCTCCACGTATTAGTTACACTGATTACATTGTTTGCATACCAAAACGATTTTTGGAACATGTTTCGTAACAATAAGTCGGCGATGTGGCGGAGCGCCTTACTTTAGGACAGCCGCGCTAGTGCAAGCAGCACGGTACGCCGCCTCCGCACTGCAGCACGCACGAGACATGCACGAGCCGACCCGCACGGCGCTCGCGGCTCTTGTGCTCGTCGCGGGCGTCGCCGGGCTGCGTTCGCCTCACTACAGTCTTCGGGAAATACCGCCAAGCAGTTGTGGGTTTGCCCATTTCGGTTAGTTTTCTTCTGCTTAAAATCAACGACTTCAATTTTACTCGATGCGACCAGCATTACTTCTATGAACTCCACACTGTAACGCCCTCTAATCAGCATCGTGACGGCATAAGATAGTATAGATTTCAGGACATGCGTGTTGCCGAGTTTAATATTGTGTGCAATAACATTTAACAATATAAGTTTTTAAACTGAGATGCTCACTAACATTATCATTACCACAAAAAACGGGATATTCCCCATGTTTTCTGTTTGTTAATGTTTGTGATGGCTGTTTGTTTGTTAATATCGGGAACTCAAAACAAACAGTAAACATGGGATATATCCCGTTTTTAGTGTTAATGATAACATTTAACAATGACACACACCCCTTTCTTCCCGACCTACTGCACCACCCGTCAGTATGGAACAATTCCTGCCGATATCCATTTGTAACTGATAAAATCTTCTGATATAATAAGAACAGCTACGTGTTAGTTGGTGGAATCAGCAGTGGAGCGTGTTGTAGGCACTACATGTAGTATTGTGTGCGGACAGGCGGCACGACTGGCTCGGCGCAGCGCCTGGTGGAGACGCACCTGTCGCCCGGAGTCGCCGACTGGAACATCGTCGTGCCTGTGAGTAACATACACGCTACTTTTAATTAAAAAGTTAAAGCAACCTACCGAGCAGTCAGCCTTAGGATCCATTACTTAGAAAAAGTGAAGTAGAATTAGTTTTGGTCATGGTTCAGATGCCGCCGCCGTGCGAGCAGGCACCGGTGACTGGCGTGCGCATGCGCGTGTGCGACGCCGACGCGCCACCCGACGTGTCGCTGACCGACGCGCAGTCGGCGCGCGTGCACCGTACCGGCGCACTGGCCGGCTTCGCCGCCGTTAACGTTACCGTGTATTGCATCCTGCCCCCACCGCCGCCTCCCTCCCCTCTTGCGGACTCGAGGTCCACATACGAGATGTTCTCGAAAGAACTGAGCTCAAATGAAGCGACTTCCAACGAAGAGATTTCGAAGGAATTAGAACCAATAGAGTTGACGTCGGCCGAGATAACAACAGTGAAGCCAACTTCGAGCACCACGTTAGCACCGGCTCCGGAAGAGACAACTGCTCAGGTTGAACTTACATCACCAGCTGAAGTGATAACACCCCCACCGTATAAGATGGTCCATCCCAAAGAAAAAACCCCACAATCACTGAAAGTAACGATTAATATTACACCAACCAACCAAGTTTCCACAAAGGACGATTTATCACAATCTGATGACACAGAGCTACCGTCGCTATCGAGTAAGGAAAAGCCAGATGAAGGTATGTCATCTCAGACTCCCACGTTGTCATCAGTACCATTTATAGCGACACCGCAACGATTTTCTGAGTTGCCCCCACGGAAACGCAAAAAGCGACCGCGAGGGTCAAGCCGGCCACGCGGTGAAAACCCGCTACGCTTACCCCGCCCGCCACGCTTACCTCGGCCCCCGCGCCACCACTCCGGCGCGCCCCGGCCGCCGCAATACATGCAAGCGCCGCAATTCGCGGCGGTACCGCCGCCGCCGTACCCGTTTGCTCCAGTATACAGACCGCTCAGCTTGTTCGGGCCGCAGTTGTCGTTCCTGCAGCGTCAACAGCCGCTATTAATTTATCGGTACTTTTAACTCTGCTCGTTAAATGTTTGTAAGATGATATTCCACTTCCGATGTTGTGTCGACTGTTTTCCTCCGTCCGATAGCGAGGTAGGCAGCATCATGATTAAAACGCTGACTCTATGTAGCACAAGCATTATACTATACATGGCAGCTGTATCATGAGAAAATGTGTATATTACTCTTATTTTCAAATAAATTAAAAATCTATAAACTGAATATTTTTATTTTTTAAACACGAATGCCCTTTTTCTCGAACACTAAAATGCAACTGGTGTTTCCTGTGATCTCTCCAAAGTGCTTATACCGCAATGATGAGTAGACGCAGGTATCACGCAGATCGATGTATCAAATACTGTCGAAGTGAGCCCGTTACTTTTACGGATATAATTCCTCTTCACTCTGTGGTATTTCTACAATTGTAAATAAAGCCTGTCAGTACCGAATAAATGCCTAATCCGGCCCCATCTGTTTGTACCGAGTAAACAATATTTTTGATACATGAAAACACATAATTATAACGAATGGGTTGATTGCGACTACCATGAGTGAGGCTTCTCCGATTTTACTTAGACACGTTAGAACGTTATACCATCGTGTTTGTTATAATCGTTATTAAGTAGAAGTAAACTATCATTTTTTATTTAAGTATATTTTAGTAAGAAAACAGATGAGTGCATAATTTATGTTATCTAAAAACTATAGACCGACTATAGGCCTGTCTTCCGACAGTATATAAGGTTCTTACATCCACTTTGAGGGCTAAAATTAGCAAACACATTGATGACAATTCTGTCATGTCCGCTTCTCAAAATGAATGTAGGAACGGGTTCCGCGCGGTACTAAGGAGCTACTCCTCT